>JAFVLL020042078.1:0-38780 GCA_021397915.2 Tor tambroides
AAAAAAAAAAAAAAAAAAAAAAAAAAAAAAAATGGGAAGAAAAATCAATTTAAAATCAGGATTATTTTTCTTGTCCCACTGGCAGATAATTTTTATTGTTAAAACAAAATGAGCAAAAAATATGTTACTTTCTACAATCTTCATATTACATTCCTGCAAAGATTTTGCAGATTCTACAGAAAACATGATGACAGTTGCATATTATACCATACATCTAATAGCTGTTTTGCTAATGAAATGGCCGTGCCAGAAGAACAGCTTGAGAATATTATTATATCTGGTCTCTCAGTATCATCTCAGTGAGCTTTTATTATATTTTTGCATGCACAGTAAGACAATTTTAGCATTTTCTGAGGCTTCAGTGTGAAGAAAAAAAAAACGGAAATGACTTAGAAAAGCTAGTGTGGATGAAGAGCATTTTAAAAATGAAAACACAGTTTTCAAGAAACTGAACATCCTGAACACGCTTCAGACTGCTTGCCTGAGGCTCTGGATTACACATAGTAATGTTGTAAATAATGTTCAGTTTCTTGCACAGACTGATCGCTTTGCTTCATAAGACCTCAATATATCATCAGGAGTCACAGGGATTAATTTTGTGTTGCCTGTATGTGCTTTTTTGACTCTGAAAGTGCCGGTAGCCATTGACTTGCATTATATGAATCACCAAGGAGTTTCAGCTAAAAATCTTATTCACTGTTCTGCTCAAGAAAACAAGGCACCTGCATTTTGGATGACCTGAAGGTGAGAAAATTAACAGCAAATATTCATTGTTGGGTGAAATGTCCCTTTAACACAGACACAGCCTAAACCTATAGCCTATTATTCACAATGCTGTGACTATTTCATTGATTTCAGCATGACATAATGTGAGATGTTCACAGAAAGCCTTAAAACAGTAACTCTACATGTGCACTGTGGGAAAGTCATCCTCTGTGCAAGACTCAAACACGGCCAGGTTAAGTAGGTCCATTAACTCAACCCAGCAATGAAAAGACACTTTCACCTTGGCCTGAGAGTCTCGAAGAGCAATGAAGCCATGAGCAGCACACTATTAGCTGCTTGTAATGAGCCGAAACCATATCTGTCAGTCTATTTGACACTCAAGCGCACAAACATTGAGTAAGAAATCTGTAAATGAAAGCTCTCATCGATGCATTTTTTAATTCGTCTTAAAACATTAATACTTAACTGCACATGTCCACATACAAATGATCTTCTCACCTAACAACTATCTGTGTTGCCTAATGGCTTTAATAATCAAATGGTTGTAAAGCAGCCAGACAAATCATCCAGCGTAACAGCGTCTCATTCTCATGCAAATCTGTTTTCAATACTTGGCGCACTTTGCAGGATCTCTCTTTATTTTACAAACCGACTTCATGTTCAACACAAAAAGCCAATTTTGCATTTCCTCTTTCTTAAATAGACTGTTCAACCAAATTCAGTCATCCTCAAGTTGTATGAATTTCTTTTCTCTGGTCCCCATTGACTTCTATAGTTTTTTTTTTTTTTTTTGTTGCCATATTATGGAAGTCAATGGGAACCAACATTCTTCAAAATATCTTCTATGCTCAATAGAACAAGCAAATTCATACAGGTTTGGAACAATTTGAAAGTGACTAAATGATGACAATTTCAATTTTTGGGCATAGTATCACTTTAAGGCTCATTAGTAGCTTCCAATTAATTATTTACTCTGTAAAAGTATGAAGTATAAATTAGGTATTTGTCTTTTCTCTGGCTCCTTTTCAAAAAAAAAACAACCCAACTAAACCTTTTTCTGACTCATAATAGCATTATGGTAGTCTGTAGATAATCTAAATATCATCATTATGACCGCGGCTGTTGTCATAGTCACCACATCATCATCAATTATCATTGTACAAGCCATTTCATTGTATCTGGCATCATCAGTCATATAAAGCCCATCTCTTCTGTTCATTTCCCGACAGCCTGCTGAATGATTATGAATTTGTAAATATGAGTCACATCTGATAGACTAGAGCAAATGCAGATGAAATAAACTGGCTTACGCTGTATGGAAGAGAAAGCAATGCTAAAGGCAGAGAATGACAGCTCTCATGCAGTGTTTGGGTCATGGGTAAAGAAGGCCAAAGGAAGGCAGCAGTTAAAATCCATTAGCCACTGGCTGTGTTCCCGCACTGACACAGGAAGTGAGGTAATCAGATGCTGAGAAGATGATTGACCCTCTATTTTTGGCAAACCTTCCTGTGGGAAGAGGCTGTTGTGGCACATCGTGTTTGTCGGAATCTGAGGCCGTAACACAAAGTAGAAATCAGCTGCAGATCTTTGACTAAGACAGGTTTCTGCAGGTTTTATGAAGGTCAATTTAAGACTTTTTAAAAACCATTTAAGACCAAGTGAAGAAAATTTCAGGAATAAATAAGAGAACACCATACTTCAGTAAGTTGTCTGATTATTTTGTTTTATTTATTTATTTATTTTTGAGAAATTGATCAAAATGAAGCAAGTCAAGATTGCAACAAAAACAAATATCTGCCAGTGTATGGAAATAAAAAATAAAAAAGGGAAACCACGTTTCATACCTCATGGACAGATATTTGCTTTTGTTTTTAGCATAAACTCCCTTAATTGTGTTGATTTTCTCAGAAAAGAAGCCTCCAGCTATCTTCTAATTTTGCATTTCAAGTAAACATATATTGATTTAAGGCTGTTTAGACAAAAACACATTTAATGACATGGCTTTATGAGTTTAAGACTTTCTGCTCTGATTGGAGGCTTTTGGAGGATTGGAGGTCATAAATTGTGGAAAGGCATATTAAGACTTCTTGAGTCCTGCAGAAACCCTAGTTTACTTTGATGTAATTTTATGATTGTTAACTTAATGCATTCATACCTCTGGGCTTCATACATCCTTTAATTTCTCCATCTGTATATATATATATATATATATATATATATATATATTGCACTCATGATGACGTTCCAAAGCATTGTGCATTCATGTAGAACATAATTTTAAATCACAACTTTTTTTTTTTAATACACTGTAAAAGAATCATTAGTCAACACAATGGACAGTAAAAATAAAGTCAATGCATGTAATTGATAAACTGAAGAAAGGTTTACCTTGAGTTCATTTTATAGTTGTTAATTTGATACATTGTGTACTGTAGCTATCGACATGTAATCTGATCCTAATTGCTTTAATCCCACACTATAATGCTCATTTGGCATCTTCTGAAGCATCTTATAGGAAACGCTGTGTTGATGGACTATGAGAGGATGGATTCACACTGTCTCTGCAAATAGAGCTTTCTATCACACAACCGCACTTACTGTAGCACGATGCATTAATAAACATCTCTGTCGCCAACAATCAGGCCAAGTACATCACCATTATTTTTCAACCATGATGCATGTCAACAGGAGGTGCAGAAATCATGTACATATGCACTGAGCATAACCAGATACAACCAATTCACTGATGCGCCAGTTAAAATGAGATGTTAGGCGGTGAGAACAGGTATATTCCATTAGGCCTGTGTCACTTTTGTTTTGCATTGCATGGAAAGTTTGACCTTTCATTTTCTTGTTTGCTACTATCATCCCGCAAATGCATTGTTTTCTGTAATAACTCACTGTGATGTATGAATAATACAGACATTATGAAAAGTTCTCTCCATTATTAAATACATATGGAGCAAACTGTGGCAGTAAGTAAATATTTCTGCGGAAGAACCAATCATGTCCAGTCATGCAGTAACGCTCATAAAGATATTCATGCATTGTTGCCTGCTTCTCCTCTGTATGAAGATTTCAGAACATTAACTTCAAACAAGTCATTATATTTTTATAAACGAGCTAAATGAGGATATCTTGTTAAAGCGTGGGCAAATCTTGCATGCCTTTGCTTTATGTTTTCAGATCACAGAGGCAGACAGACAATGATAATAAACTCACTGAAAACTGCTAATACAGGGAGAAGAAACACACTGTAAAGCAATGAAATGCTCACTTTCTCAAACCTTCACTGTAAATATGTCTTTGTAATGTTTAGCAATAAAAATAATGTAATGAATGAATGAATGAATGAATGAATAATAAATAAATAAATACAACAGCATAGTACTTGGTTGCCTTGCCATATGTTGGAAAAAAAAATAGTTAATTATGGAATGCATTTAATTTTACTGTAAAGTGTGGTTAAAAGTTATGTATTTTTTTTTTTTTTTTTTTTTTTTAAATATATAAATAAAAAATAAATAAATAAATAAATTTGCAAATGTGCAAGACTTGTAAATAAAACAATTACTGGAGAACCTTCTACATCATTCATATACTGTAAACATTTTTTTTTTTAATTCTCATCACTGCCAATATACCGTATATATATATATATATATATATAGAGAGAGAGAGAGAGAGAGAGAGAGATAGACATATATATATATATATATATATATATATATATATTGTTTAGTATTTTTGTTTTGTTTTGTAGTATAAATATCTAAACATTTACTTGACCAAAATTAAGATAATTTAATCTTGTTTTCTGAAAAATAGAAAAAAAAGATCAAAATTTTGTTAGTTTTTTTATTAAATAAATAAATAAATAAATAAAATAAAAAAATAAAAACAAAAATACTGCCAATGGGGCAAGAATATAATCTTGTTTCGCTTTTTGTCCCTTACTCAGTTGTTACTCCTTGTTTTTTCTTACTTAATTGGCAGGTTTTTTGTTTGTTTGTTTGTTTGTTTGTTTGTTTTAAGGACAAAGGATTTTTTTTTTTTTTTTTTTTTAGAAAACAAGACTTGATATCTCAAGTAATTTTTCTCCTCAAGTAAATGCATCTTGATTTAAGAATGCTTAGAAAACAATACAAAAATACTAATTAACAAAGACTTAACAAGAGTTTTTACAGTGTTTTCCTCATTGTTCTCATCTCCTTTACAGTTTAAACACTTGATCAAATGCACAAAAAGGTGTAGGTTTCCAACATAAACCTGTTTACACATGCTCAACTCTTACAAGTTTGAGATGGGACTATTTTTACCTCCTTGCCAACACCCAATCCTGTGTACTGTTCACACAACAGTGATTGAGATAATTGGTTGGTGTTTAGCTGAGCAGACATTCAAAGACAACCACCCTTCCTTCCCTCTGCCATCCCTGCGATGCACTGGCATTACACACAGTATGTGTTCCACCCACAGGCATTAGCTATTAGTGCTCACCATTCCCAGAGCCTCTTCCAGAGTGCTGAGTAAGAGAGCACTGTTTACACTGCAGATGCATGAACAAATGATCAGCAGAAGAAAGAGCACGAGGACAGGAGGGAAGCCTCCCCCAGGCAGAGTAAATGCAAGACGAGAGGTATATTATGGAATAAGAATTGGACGTTAAAGCAGCAGAGGAGAGAATGAATGGATGGATGGACTGTAAGTAGCACGTTTCACTGTATGCCCAGAAACCTTTTGTATGATAGCAGGGATGCCAGAAGTACCACTATTACTTTAGTGCTAAAATACAAAATGTAACAGTACCATTCTCTCTGCAACATCAGTAGCAGTTTCACTGACATGCAGCTGCTTTTGAATGCTCACATGCAGATTTTCATGCATTATCTGGGAAGAGCATTTACTGCCTCTGCAATGCATGTCTTGTGAAAAAATAAAAAATAAATTAAATAAATAAATAAATAATTTTAAGGCTGGACAAAAAATACAATGAAATAAAATAAAATAAAATAAAATGAAATAAAATAAAATAAAATAAAATAAAATAAAATAAAATAAAATGAAATAAAATAAAAATACCTTTCTCTCTCCAGCTATGGCCATTCCATGAGCAGCACCTTGTTGTTCCTTCACAATGATGAAGGAAGGATTTGTAAGTCGCTTTGGATAAAAGCGTCTGCTAAATGATTAAATATAAATGTAAATGATGCACAAGGTCATTTTCCAGAACCTTCACTCTCTCTGCTCCTCTCTGGTGAAATGGGCCTCTAACTATTTAAACCATCACAACTTTCAAGAAGCAACTGAAGACACCTTTTCTGACAGAACTTAACCACTCCACGTCCCTAAACTAATACTATGAATATTGTTGGCTCTGTGACGAATTCAACCCAGGCTCATTGAAAATACGTGCTTGTGGTGACGTTGCTGCAACACCGTTATTACGTACCTTACTGCACATTTCATGGCAGTTTCAAGGTGAAATGTCCAGTGAGTGGCGCTAAAAGGCATGTTCAATATATGACGTGGCACATATTTATTACATTGCTTCATGTACGTATTGCAGTAGTTATGAATTCAAATGTCCAGTGAGTTTTGCTAAAAGGTTAATGCTCTTTCGTGTTGGAAAATAACAAACCCCCTACACCAAACCCAACCGTAAACCAACCCGATAGTGTTAACGAATGCAAAAGTGATGTAAAAAGACCTTCACTGATGCATCCGTGCTATTTTCACTTTCTTATATGCAGGTTTGAGCTGTTTTGTTGAACCGTAGTTTCACAGGATTCGTACCGGAGCACTTCACCTCACAAGTGCAATGCCGTATCGGGTGAGCTACTGAGCAAACCTACTGCGTTAGAAAACCACTACATATGAAGCTGGATATGTGATGCTAACGTTCAGAAGTATCAGTTTTCACATCTCGCAGCATGTTAAAATCATTTTGAAGTCATAACATAATATTATGTAAGTAATTTGGCTTTCCTAATCAAAACTCTACCCTGTAAATCATACTTTGTGTGAAAAGGAACAAAAGTTGTCGGAGTTTTACTGCCTCATACGTCATTCATACGTTTAGGTTTGTTTTTTTTGAGTTTTGCAGAAACGTAGGTAGGGGCATGTATTTCCAGTTAGCCTGGGTAGGATCAACTGCTTTTGATCATCTATTTTAAGTTGTTTGCAAAACTGCATAAATGTAAATTTAATTTGTTAATAATTACATTGTTATATAATATAAATCATATAATTTATATTATAATAATATAAATTTGTATCATTAAAAATTATATCAATTTTTAATTATAATAATAAAAGTAGAAAAATAAAGAAAATAAAAAATAAAACCAATTTCAAATAACCGCCGAACGAATCAGCACCGCTCCAGCTGATATACATCTGCTATTTGGTGGGAGGGGATAGAAATAACATCCAAATGACGCAAGGTTAGAAGAGAACTATGATCAAAAGATCAAATAATGGCAAGTGTGGTCTGAACACCATGATTAACATCCTTGCACTTCAGGAAAAGTTAGAGATGAAAGAATCGAGAGAGATTGTTACTGACTACGAGAGCGGTGAGAATGAACAATAAAGCTAAACAGAGAAGAAGGCTGATAAGCAATGGCATCAGACTGCTGTATATGGAGAGAAACTCTCACGGTGCATTTGTTTGGAAGGACAAGGGATGTTTAGACAAAAATTTGGGTGCCAAGGAGAGCGATTCGGTGTGATTATTTTTAAAAACTAAGTTGCATCATTGTGCATTATCAACACACTGTCTTTGACCCACATCCAAAGAACAAATCCACAGCCTTCACCATCTTGTAGTCACCCAGCAGCACACACACTCAAGCAGGCCAAGAGTACGGGTGGTTGCGTAAACAGGATTGCAGGACGGCACCAGGCAGAACAGAGGCATGAGAGAGGGCTTGCTTTGCCTCAGGGTTGCCAGATTCAGAGTAATAGACTCCCACCCTCTAATTCCCAGAGAGCTGACAGAGTGGCCATGTCATATTGAGAGAGCTGACTGACTGCAGACAGAAACACACAGAGAGAGAGAGTGCTCAAAACATGTCAACAACTGCATTGAAAATGTGCAGAAAGCATGCATTCATTGATGACCTTTTTTCAAGCTCCAAATTTAACCAAGCTGCCAGAAGCAAAGCCATCAATTGTAATATGTGTAAAGCTTGACTGCAATGCTAGAAATCTGATCAAAAGACTGACATGTTCGTACAAACTGATCTTGATGAGAATAAAGCATATTTTATCCAAAGATTCTTAGTCATAATCAAGTAGATGCCAGCAAAGTTTTGTCCAACAAAGTATATAAAGTGCTGTGAAGCAGGGATGTCTGTATAAGCTTCTTCTCTGATCTCAAATAATGCAAATGTATCTAAGATAAACATGTGGGTGGATGTTTTAATTGAAACCTTTTTATGAATTTCAATAAAAAGCATTATAATTTACCTCTAAAAAGTGAGCATTGCTACATTAGAAGCTATTTCTACCTGACCTATAACCCTTTAAAGTAATTTTGTTAGTGTAACAGAATGCAGTCACAATGACTGAGAGTGTTTAAATAAATTAAATTATATATATATATATATATATATATATATATATATAATATTTTTATTTTTTTCTTCTCTTGAATAAAGTAGTATGGATGGCCTTTTAAAGCTTATCTGATAAAAAATAAATAAATAAATAAATTTTAAAAAAAGGGGACCGCTATTGGTCCTATATATATCTATATATATATATATAGTCCAGTCCAGGACTATATATTTGAAGTTAAATGGCTAAAACTTATCATTAATTTATTAATTAATTACTTTATTATTTCACATTTTATGTTTATATTATTTTAAATATTTGATATTTTAATATTATATTTAAATAATTTATTTTAGCCAGTGAACTTGAATATTTGCTTACACAGATAACTATATGTTTGGCTTTAGTTTCTCCTGTTGTTTTGCACTCTGACAGAGATTAAAGGAAAAGTTCTCAGAGTCTCACACAGACACACAAACACACACACAAACACACACACAAACACACACACACTAAAAGGGCAGCAATTGCAAACATTTCCATAGGATATCAGACATCCACTAGGTGTGGCACACAGTGGCATAGCAATTACTGGACACAGAGAGACGAGTCTGCCAATAATGAAGTCTAATCAGTTCATTTTTGGAAATCACATTGTGATTCATGTCTAATAACGGCAGTCACCACTGGTGATTCTCCACTTGCCAGCCAGTCTATTTTTGGCTGAGAGGAATAGCAGTATTGGGATGCACAGCAGCAGCAGTGCTGTCTGTCACATGGCAACGGAGCAAAACAGTGCTAGTTCAGGGTCATAGTTCTTGAGAATGTTAGATTTCTGTCAAATATGACCTTCAGAATCATTTTACCCAGCTTTCTCTCTTCTTCTCGCTCACTCGTTGTGTGTTAGTCTAGGTGTGGGAGACAGGAAAAGAAAAGTACAGAGTGACAGACCGATTAATTAAACATTTCACAGCACCTCTTCATGCACAACGCAAGTCGACCCAAGCGTTGACAAATGCCTGATTAGCATTCATACCTTAATTTGACTGCAAACTGACACAATCTGATCACACCCCCTTGCATACGCCTAAAATATCTCAATTAAACTAAAAATGCACACGGATTTCACAGCCACAGGCTCGAGAAGACTTTCCCTCGCGTCTCTAACAGTATTGGGTGCTGTCCGTGGTCCTGAAAACGACCCGATCCCTTCAAACTCTTCTCTTTTGCATTACACTTCGAGACTTTGCTCGGAAACTGAAGGGAAAACACTTCACAAACTAATCGTCTAAGCGAAAATAGCATTTTAAAAAAGCGCTTTCATACCGCCACATCATTTTCCTCACACGCACCAGATCGATGTTATCTATCGAACAGCCTCTCATTTTTTCTCGCATGCCTCCATAAAAGACAGATCAAGCACATCTCTCATCCATTACCCGCTGAAAAGGTCACGGATACACTGAAGCAAAGTCTTGCGTGTGACAATGTCCCATTTAGACCGCGCACCCACATACAGCGCCCTTTATACGGCGGGTTTGGAAAGCCTACCTTGCTTTTCGATCGCGGGATCCAGTCTCAGCTTAACTTTGCTCTTCAGACGGATCCTTAAGCCGACAGAACTCTCAGACGAGTTGACAGCCGAAGACCATCGCCTAAGCAGACGCGCATCCAGCGGACGCAATCACAATAAGGCTACGAGAGTGTTTTCCAGAGCTCTGATGCATCGCCGTCTTCTCCGGAACGGCTCATTTATTACGCACAATGTCCTTGACAAGTATCCACATCACACTGAACCACTGAAACAGCGCTGGAAAGCGAGCCATATACACGCAAACATAGTTGCTCTGCACAAATGGATCAAAGTCACCTAATCCACGCGATCACTGGAAGTCCTCGCCTGTGCTCCAGTATATCCAAACATTATCCCAAGTCATTCGCAACCGCCCACCGATGAATTATTCCCGTCCGCTGGGTCCGACGAGAGAAGCGTTTCTTTCCTCCAGGCGTCTATTGAGCTGCGTGCGTTATAAATGAAGCGCGGTTTCTGCAGTTCAGCCGCCGGTAAATGGGAGTGGTGAGGAGAAAGCCCACGCTGCAGACACGCCTCACGCTGCCCACAGACCCACACACAGGAGAGACGCTATCTTGACATGTTGCACGAATGCAAATGTTCTCGAGATGCTTCTTTAGTCTTGTAGCAGGCATGAGATGACTTTCAAAGACGTCAAATGCGCGCGCGCGTAAGAGAGAGAGATAAAGAGAGAAACAGAGAGAGAGAGTCAAATGTCCCCATGAGGATAGTAAAATCCGAAATCAGCTACACTGAGGAGACCAGCCAAACCGCTTAATAAACATGCTAAATAATGTTGCACCTCAAGTTTCGGGTTGCTGTGAGGGTTAGATTTAGCAGCTATCATTAGATCTGTATGAAGCAGCAGAAGTCAGTGGAAAGTCCCCGCATGATGATGGTGTGTGGGTGGGTGGGTGGGTGTGCAGGGGAGGGCCTGCGTGCTCTGGAGGTGATCGTGCATTTAAATTACAGCATATACTGTACGTGAACGGAATGGGTGTTTCATTTGCAAAACGTGCTGGGAATTCTCATTCCTGGCCTTTGGTGAAGGGATGCTGAAAGTTTGGTGCTCAGGTAGAAAATGTGAAGAAATGGTCTACACATTCCTGCAAGCGTTTTACTGGGATTTCTTTAACTGTATTTTTTATTTATTTATTTATTTATTTATTTTAATTGTTGTAATTGTAATTGTACAGTATGATATAATATTTTCTTGCAAATAAACAAGTGAATGAATGAAACAATCAATTAATGAATGAATGAATGAATCAATCAATCAATCAATCAATCAATCAATAAATGATAGATAGATAGACAGACAGACAGACAGACAGATAGATAGATAGATAGATAGATAGATAGATAGATAGATAGATAGATAAATTAACCCACATTTGTCTAGTTTGAGGTACAACAGTCGGGCTAAATGAAATAAAACAATAACACGTTAAATAAATATATAAATGAATAAATAACCCCACATTCATCAATAATCAATAATTCAAAATAATTATAGACTATGAATAAGATATACAATATAATAATTAATAATAATTATTTAAATTCCATAATTTTCATTTTACCAATGCCTGTGCTAATATTACAGTACAGAATATAAATTGCACAACACAAAATTATTCAAATATTCATTTCAGAAGTCAAAATGTAGAAAATGTAACACTGAATAAAAGGAAAGAAACTAGCAATAATCTGTTGAAAAATGACTTGCTTACATATTCTTTTGAACTGCATGGATTGAAAACTGAATTGTGAATCCTTACACAGACCCAAATTGTATTCATTGCTAGACTCAAAATAGTACTTTTAAATATTTCCCTGAAAAAAAAAAAAAAAAAGACTCTTGGTTATTTTAAGATCTTGTTTTCTGAGGTCCCTGAACTGAAAGGTAAAGTCTGAGCTCAAAACAAACAAACAAATAAAATAATAATGAAATCCTTGACTGATGCCCAAGAGGTGCAGACAGAGATGCTGACTTACATATGAACATTACGCTCATGCCTCGATTTCCTCAGAAATGAAAGCATGCAGCTCACATAATGTTACATGAAATTGCATTTCAGATTACAGGCAAAGTGCAGGAGAGATTAAAAAAATAAATAAAAATACAGCGCAGGATGATGACGATGCTTAATTGCTCTGTCTATCAGGTAATCTGCTCATCTTTCCTGTCGCTGCCAGGGAGCAGAGCATTATCAGAGATTACAGAAGATCTGGTTATGGCTTCATTCATAGACCAGGTTCCTGAAATCCAATACGCCAAAGAGAGAGAGGAAGACAGAGAATCCCAATCCCGAACTGCTGACACCGACTGAGCTAGTCAACTCCACAAAAGCATGCATATCAGGTTGTCTGAAGCTATCTGCTGACTTCCTTCATGCGCTTTCCAATTCTGCTTTATTGTTCTTTTTTTTTAACAAATGGTAATAGAGCAATTCATCTCTGCATGAATCTCTTGAGAGGAATAAATCTCCATTGAAAACATCTTGGAGTTTGAGAAGGTTACAGAGCATTAAGAGAAACAGGCAAATGCAGACTTTGAGGCCTGCTTTACAGAGACGAGGCTTTCTGCAGGTTAAATGGAGGTTAGCAGAAAGATGAACTTGGGCTGGCTGTCGCTGAGGTTTGTAATATTTGTGCCAAGTGGTTTGACAGATGGGAGGAAAAGACTGGAGTTAATGGGGTCGCCAGGCTCACGCTCCCTCTAAATGAGATGGTCAGACACTAGGCAATGCCACGGCAGCAGCTGATGTACATTCGGCCCTCAAGTACAGTTTTTTCCTGAAAGTTTATCTCCACCTGGAGAGACCCTCTGTCATGTTTTCCTTCCCCTCTGTCAGGGATTCTGCTGCACAGCCTTGCCCTGAGGCAAAACACCACATTCGGCTACAGCAATGACATGCAAACACGGATTATCACTTTTTCTGGTCTTCTAAATTGCCAAAAGTGTTTTTTATCATTTGTAAGTACTTGAACAGAAGGCAAAAAATAGTGGGTAAAAAAAAAAAAAAAAAAAAAAAATTGGTTATTAAAATGAATACACTTAAGTTTATAAAAAGGTAAAACCAACACCATAAAAGTAGTTTATGCAGCATATAAACTATCATTCAAACATCTGTCTATCTATCTATATTGAAAGAAGTAGGGCCTAATACTTTTATTTAGCAATGGCTTGAATTGATTAAGCTGATCAAAAGTGAAAAAAAAAAAAAGTTACAAAAAATTATTTGTCAAATGTTTTTTTTTTTTATTTATTTTTTTTAATAAATAAAGCAAAGACTCTACATTTTACAAGAAAATATTATTTCAGTTGTTCTACTTCAAAAACTCATGCTTAATTCAATGTTACTTGCCAGCAGTTTCTGAAAGAAAATTGTTTCTACACCGATCTAGAATCTTACGGAAAATAAATAAACAAACAAAGAAAAATATATCACGATTTCCACAAAATATTGGGCAGCACAACTGTTTTCAAGATTGATAATAATCAGAAATGTTTCTTGAGCAGCAAATCAGCATATTAGAATGATTTCTGAAGATCATGTGACACTGAAGACTGGAGTAATGATGCTGAAAATACAGCTTTGATCACAGAAATCAATTACATTTTACAATATATTCACATGGGAAAAAAGCTATTTTAAATTGTAGTAATATTCCACAATATTTATGTTTTTACTGTATTTTTTATCAAATAAATGCAGCCTTGGTGAGCAGAAAATACTTCTTTCAAAAACTTTCAGCCTTTTTGAGCAGTAGTTTGCACTGCTGCATTTTGGGTCTGCGTTTTCTTTAAATTCATTCTCTTTCTAAGGTGTAGAACAACATGATAGAAAAACAGTTTGGTGAAATTGCTTCCTTTGCCTGTCAAGTCATCGACCATCTCTTTCTCTCTCAATTGCTCTCTCTCTCTCGTGTGCTCCGAGATGGGAACGAGAAGTCCAATTGCTCTACTCGGTGTAATGTCATTTTGATGATGCTTTAGATCAACATGGTTAATAATATATCTGTTGACAAATGCTGCACTCCCAAGGTGTGCTCTTCCTACATCGATTCTGTAAGGAGGTGGGGGGGGGATGTTTTTTCAGTAGTTTGCTTGATTTGGTCTCTTGGAAAAAGGCCTCTGATGACCCCTTCTCTGTGAATCTATCTGCCTATGCCCTCCTGCTCAATCTATCGTCAATGCCAGGTCAGCTTAAATAAACATCGTTTCACATCAACGTCAAAAAATGACCTTTTGATTTAGCTTTTTTTCCACTAAGTGAGGCAGAGAGGCTATACAGTATTTGCTCGGTGGAAATTGCTGAGCAGAGCGTGTGCTTTCAGTGGCTTTGAGTAACAAGCTCGCAGTTCTCTTTCAGAAAGCTAAAAGCCTGACCAGCGTGATGATTGCTTTCATTTTTAAGAGAAAGTTGTTCTAAGGCTAAATAAGTTTTGTATTGAGGGTTGAGGGTTGTCCGACCCATCAAGATACAGTCAAGAAAGTAACGGCTAATGCTTTAGAAATGGGTTTCATATATGTTGTGATAAGGTTGAAATATGTTTTGGTGCCATTTCTTTAGGGGAGTCTGAGTAGCTCAGAAATTGCTGTTATTAGTGTTACACTAAAATTTCACCGTCTGAAAATATTCAGCTGAAAGGGCAAATAAATGTATTACTATTCAAAGTAGTTTTGGAGCACAAAAATCATTGAGTACGTTTGCATGCACACCAATACGCTGATAACACTCAAACATCAGCTTATTGAAATAACCTGTTTTCCCAGTTTACGATATATTCACACAGAAAAATCAGGTTATTCCCTGGTAATGATGTCAAAACGTACATTTTTGTGTATCTGACTCCAAGTGCTCCATTTGTTTGTAATGCAGTACTTGGAGTCAGATACACGAACATGTGAATTTTGATTTTAAAGTATTAACAACCCCAGAGTATTCCAGTATGTCAGTGGGAAACTTGTACAGACTTACTTTCTCCTTGCATGCAGTTATGGATGTAGCGTTTTGACTGTACCACTTCTACTCCTGCTGCATGATATAAGAACATTTTCATATATTTTTTTAAAGTTAAGAAAGAATCAGAGTGTTTTATTTCCCCCTACCGCAAAACAGGTTTATGCATTTACAGCACATGACCATGTGCATTTTTGGCTTTTTAAACATAACTGTTCTTTACTTTGCTGTATTGTTTACAATAAGTAAACAATAAATAAACAATAATATCCTGGCCAGAGGAGAACTGGCCCCCCGACTGAGCCTGGTTTCTCCCAAGGTTTTTTTCTCCATTCTGTCACAGAGGGTGTTTTGGTTCCTTGCCGCTGTTGCCTCTGGCTTGCTCAGTTGGGGACACTTAATTTCTAGCGATTATCGTTAATTTGATTTCACAGATACTATTTAAACTAAACTGAGCTAGACAGTCACATCTCTGAACTCAATAATGAAATGCCCTTAACTGAAAATTGAGTGTTTAATCTTATTATTATACATTACTGACACTCTATCCTCCAATTTGATACTGTTAAGTGCTTTGACACAATCTGTATTGTTAAAAGCGCTATATAAATAAAGGTGACTTGACTTGACTTGACTAACTCTTTAGTCATTGACCAAAAGAGTTAGAGCTTCTCAGATGCACTTAATGTGACAAAAAGCAGTTGAAATGGGTGTTGCAGTCTAAATTCATTATATTGTTTCTCCTGCCCCAATAGAAACGAGCACAAGTGACAACGAAAGGTGACAAGCTTTAAACTTTAAGCTAATAAGTTGATTTGTTTTAATATTCCCCTGGTCATAGAGTTTTTCAGATGGATGCCAAGGCTTTTTAGGTTGAGCAGAATCTGTGATCTCTGACTCAGTTCGTTTACTGGCTTCCATGGCTGCAATATGCTGTGTTTTCCACCAACTGGCAACCCAGGCTGTTGAAATACCATAGGTTTAATTGCCAATGGGTGGAGTCACACAGAACACAACAAAAACAAACATTCCGACAAGGAACACACATTTCAAAGCAGAATAACCGGTTGTAGTGTTTTTTTGTTTTTGTTTTGTTTTTTTGTTTGTTTTTTGGAAAAACAAGTAAGTGAACATAGCATGTTTCCTAAATATCTGCAAATGTATTATGCTATTTTTATACTTCAGTACAGTCAAAAAATACATACAGCACCTAATAATGTCAGTATGGGCCTGAATTAGCTAGGTCCTATACAGTGTTAGAAAGATGTAGCTAACAATGTGGCCTCAGATTGTAGATGCATTCATACAGTACAGTATGAAACGATTGTTTCAGTGTCGAGGCGGTGACACAGGAGTGAGATCTGTAATGAAGGCCACTCATGCTGAGGATATGACTCTCTGACGGGACCGACCGCCTCTCTGACCTCCCGAGATTCAGCAGGATTGGAAAGGCTCGTAAGGGACCCTGGAGCTGGTGGAGCGGAGAGAGCGATCGCACAAGGGGATTACAGATGGATGAAGAACGAGAGCTGAAAGTGAAGGATGATCGCTCTTTGGCTCCCTCGCTCTGCCCTCTAGTAATCTGCTGGTCCTCTGTCATGTTATTAAGTTGTTAAAAGGTCAAACTTTTTATACTTTACATCACACTAACCTTTCCAATGGCCATTTCTCACAGTCACTCGCTCTGTCTTTCTTTTACTTTTATATACAGACCCACACACAATAGAACGAAAGAGGGTCACACTTTATTTTAAGGTCCAGTTCACATTATTAACTAACTATTAACTATATTTTTCCTCAGTGAACTGCAAATTACTGCTTATTAATAGTTAGTAAGGTAGTTGTTAAGTTTAGATATTGGGCAGGACTGAGGATGTAGAATATGGTTGTGCAGAATATGTTTTATTAGTACTAATAAACAGCCAATATGCTAGTAATATGCATGATAATAAGCAACTAGTTAAAAGTGTGAATTCGTCCCTATACTAAAGTGCTACCCAATAGGGATGGATGGATGGATGGATAGATAGATAGATAGATAGATAGATAGATAGATAGATAGATAGATAGATAGATAGATAGATAGATAGATAGATAGATCGATCGATCGATCCTTGGTTCTTAATATCTGTTTGTGAGATAAATCATTATTAGAATAATGCACAGTGGATGTATACACTATTTCACAGAAAAAATAAATAAATTATCACTGTAAGCAATCAACGTCATAGACTTCTATTATGTGATATATTTGCATAAAGTTATATATTTGATATATTTGTCATGTTTTTGAAACACATTTGCATAAAGTTGTACGCACTGCCACCTATTTGTGAATGCATAAACACACTAATTGTTGATTTAACGAATGTGTTTTGTGTTGGCTCTGGAATGATGGTCGCTCCAGGCTAAAGTTTGCATTTTAAGATAACGTCATTAAGCAGGCTTTGTGTTTTTCGACCTCCCTGTTGTTCCATACAGATGACTTAATTAAAGAGCAACAGCGTTGTTGTTTCTGCCTTAAACCTTCATTCGTCACAGAAAGGCCAAACCACTGCTGCGCTCCAGTCGCATTTCTCAGAAAACTGACGTTCTCTTAACATAAAGCGATGAAAGCGGTCATCAGAGGGTCATGGTCCACAGCTGATGGCTTCTCCTTTGGCTCGAATTCAAGGAGTTTCATTGAGTAATTAAACTCAATGGTATTTGAACAGAATAATTCTTCTGAGTTTATAACAGCAGATCTGATGCACCAGGTTTAATTGCCGTTCTCTTAATAAATGCTTCGCTGCAGAACGCGGCAGATGTCTCTGAAGCATCTGTGAGGCACTGTGTGGCAAATGGCGTCCGGTGGGACGTTGCCATCAAAGGTAGTCCCATCTTCCACGCCGAGGGATAACCGAAATTAGGCTTCTCATTGCCTCAGTTTATTTGAAACTTTTCCACCTAACTTCTGTGACAGGATTCAGTGAGATTTTTGTACAGCATTTAGCAACAGCTGGAGCTGAGAATTATTTTCAGATTTATTTAAAATACTTATGTTTTGGAGAGGACAATATTACATCTTTGAAGTCTTGAAGGACAATACAGACGGAATAAATCTTAAAGGAATATTGTGGGTTCAATACAAGATAAGCTCAATTAACAGAATCACAATAATAAACATAATTCTGATGAATCTTTCATTTTCTTAAAAAAAATTAAATAAATTAAAAAAATAAACAAATGAATGAATGAATGAATGAATATAGTACATCCATCCATCCATCCATACAGTCAGGTCCATATATATTTGGACACTGACACAATTTTCTTAATTTCAGCTCTGTATGCCACCAGAATAGAATTAAAAGGAAGCAATCAAGATGAAATTGAAGTGCAGACTTTAAACTTTAATTCACAAACAAAAATAATATAAAATGCTGAGGAATTACAACCATTTTCATACACAGTCCCCCCATTTTCTTCCTTTATGATGCTTTGCCAGGCCTCTACTGCAGATGACTTCAGTTGTTGTTTGCTTGTGGCTCTTTCTGCCTTTAGTTTTCTCCTCAGCAAGTGAAATGCATGCTCAATCAGATTGAGATCAGGAGATTGACTTGGTCATTGCAGAATATTCCACTTTTTTACCTTCAAAAACTCCTGGGTTGCTTTTGCTGTATGTTTTGGGTCATCATCCGTTTGTAGCGCTGCCCAATCAACTTCCATCCATTTGACTGAATCCGGGCAGACAGTATATTCCTATCCACCTTATTTTTCAACACGGAAGTAAGCCGTTTTCTGTGAATGTGTGAGACTTCCGGTTCATTAGCAGCTGTAGGGAAATAAAGAGAAGAAGAATAACGTGCAGTAAACGGTAAAACTGTTTGCACTACAAATCATAGTGTTCATAATTAAGATAATACACTAAAATACTATGGTAAGACTTTGCAAAATCAAGCAGCAAAACGAGTGGTTTTGTACAGCCAAAAATAGCTGGACGTGGATGAGACCAGACGTAAGACACTTTAAATATACAAATGGCTGCGCCCGCTCTTCCAGGAAAATAAGGTGGATACACTTCAGATTCTTCCGGCTGACACTGGAAGCCATGCATGCTCGTGCTATCACACTGCTCCACCATGTTTCACAGATGATGTCGTATGCTTTGGATCACGAGCTGTTCCAATCCTTCTCCATACTGTTTTTTTTTTTCCCGTAATTCTGGTACAGGTTGATCTTTATTTCACCTGTCCAAAGAATATTTGCTCTGGCGAAGTCTTCTCATGATTGTAGACTTTGACAGTGAGACACCTACCTCCTGGAGAGTGTTCTTCATTTGGCTGGATGTTGTGAAAGGGTTTTTCTTTACATGGAGAAGATCATCCAATCCACCATTGTTGTCCTCTGTGAACGTCCAGGACTTTTTATGTTGCTGAGCTCACTAGTGTGTTCTTTTTTTGTCTCAGAATGTACCAAACTGTTGATTTGGCCACTCCTAATCTTCCTGCTATCTCTATGATGGATTTCTTTTGTTTTTGAAGCCTAACAATTGTCTGTTTCACTTGCATGCAGAGCTCCTTTGTCTGCATGATGTGGGTTCAGAGCAACAGCTTCCAAATACAATTGGCACACTTAGAATCAACTCCAGACCTTTTACCTGCTTAATTGATGTAGAAAAAAATGAAGGAATAGCCCACAACTGTGCATGAAACAGCTTTTTAGTCAACTGTCCAATTACTTATGGTCTCTTGAAAAAGGGGGGAGGTACA
This sequence comes from Tor tambroides, assembly GCA_021397915.2. Classification (NCBI taxonomy): domain Eukaryota; kingdom Metazoa; phylum Chordata; class Actinopteri; order Cypriniformes; family Cyprinidae; genus Tor; species Tor tambroides. Next base: position 19,584 of record JAFVLL020042078.1, read on the forward strand.
TATGAAAGAGCTGTAATTCCTTAACCTTCCCTCCAATTTTGATGAGAATACCCTTAAAATTAAAGCTCAGAGTGTGCACTTTAAGCCCAGATTCATTATATAACTGCAACTTGAATGTGTTTTGGTCAACAGCTAAAAAAATTAAAATTGTGTCAGTGTCCAAATATATATGGACCTGACTGTACATACATATAAACAAACAAATAAGTTAGGTGAGGCACTGGAATGAAAGTAAATGGGGTAATTTTTGGAGGATTTAAAAGCAGAAATGTTATAAATGTTATCATTTTATAATGCACTCACATGAATTCTGCTGAAGCATCTATTACTTGAGCTGAAAGTTCTCATTTTTAGGGTCATAAAATTGGATATAAAAGTGAAGCACTGGATTAAAAGTAAATTTTTGAAGGATTTAAAAGCAGAAATGTTATAATCGTTATATTTTATAATTTTATAAAAGCACTCACACAAAGTCCACCAAAATGTATATTATTTGAGCTGAAAGTTTTCTCTTTTTTAGGGTCATAAAATTGCACATAATTTAAGCTTTTTAAGTCATTTTTAAGTCATTTTAAGACATATTGTTTACTTGTGTCTGTACTGCTGAAACAATGAGTAGTTCAGTATTTACAGCTTCACTATTTATTTATTTATTTATTAGAAAAGGACGGAAAAGTAATAATAATTATTAAGCTTAATTTGTAAGAAAAAAAAATCCATACTATTCCTTTAATGCATTACATATAAGAATGCCACAACTGTTTTTCCAATTCAGTGTTCTTGCAAAGATTCGCTAGTAGTAAATGTTAGGTGATTAGGTACAAAAACCAATCAATGACACAGCAGAATCTTTCCTGTTGTAATATTTATCTGAAGGCTGTTAGGAAAGGGAAAAAAATGCAGAGAAACCGATTTCCCGCGAATGAAGAGCAAAGCATCTTTGAAACGGGGCATCATTTGTGGTAAAGCATAATAATTTCACCAATAATAAAATTAGAACCCTCAATGTTCTGTTTGGAAAGTGCTCTGAAATCTTCTGCTGGCTGCATGTGAGTTCATGGAAATGTTTTCTTGATAATGTTTGCCAGTCGCTTTGATTGATCAACATGACTTCACCCAGATGTTTACCTGAAAGCAAGTGAACAAAACTGTCCACTCAACAAAACTGACACCTAAACATTTCCCCTCTACGAGCCCCGTTTCCAATGCTCGGTTTGTCCTTGACGATTTGTTGCAGCTATGCCAAGGCCTCCCTAGACGCTACTCACAAGCCTTCAGACCTGTGTTTCGTGAAGTCTTTAGAGACAGTCTCTTCCATTAAACGTGTTGGGATGTGCTGCATAAGCTCACCGCAGGCACTGAGGCAAAAACAAAGTTCTGGAGAAATCCCAAGACATTTAACTTCCCCTAAGACAGTTTCACAAGTCTGTATTTTAGCCAATTGCATAATTTATCAGAGGTAAATTATTCAGCGCTGCACCACCAACCTGAATATTGAAAAAACAGTGATTGAATGTGGAGCACAATCTGTGTAAATCAGCAACTTGGCCTTGATTGTAGGGTTCAGAAGGAGATCAGATAAAAAAAAAAAAAGCAAAAAAGATTTTCTGTAATTTCTTCCATTATCTTTGGCATGTAAAAGATAATCAGTGTGGAGTTTCCATGTGGGGTGCAACAGTTCAGTATAATCAGTGTTAACACATTACAAGTAGCGTGAGTTACGTAATCAGATTACTTTTTTATAAGTAATTTACGCATTACATTTAATTTACAAGAAAATTACTTTTTTCAAATAAGTGTGAACATGATGTTACTGTAGTTCTAGACTAAATGTGAACAAGAATTTACTCATCTTGCACAAAAACAGATTCAGTATTCCTCAAAAAAATAAAAACAGTGAAATGCAATGCTCAGAATATGACACAAACCTGCAATAATGAAATATGTTAAATAACACAAATTTCCTTAATGTATTTAATCCCATTTGATTAGCTAAAGTCTTTGCTGCTGATATTTGATGATCCAATTCAACCGTACTAATGAACAAAAATGACACAAAAGTAACATAACGCATTACTTTACATAAAAGTAACTAAGCGATGCAATAGAGAGTAACACAATATTGTAATGCATTACTTTTAAAAGTAACTTTCCCCAAGGCTGAGTATAAGAGCATAAAACATATAAACTGTCGCAATTTGCCCAAATGACACGGACACACACTTACACAAAGTGACTCAAAGAAGCAGAAGAATCACCAGTCACCTGTTCATCTGGCTTCATATTTATCACTTCAAACGTACAGCTGCTGACTGTCGTCCAACCAACAATGCTGAGCAGACAGCAGATATTCTGCACCCAGCAGCAGTTTCATTTAGCCTGAGCATTTCTGCTCAGTTTAAAACACTCTGTGGCTCACACAATACTTCAATGTTACTTTCACAGAGAATAATAAAAAAAAAAAACAGTGTTGGGGAATCTGCTTTAAACCTCAAGTTTGCCATAATTTACGTAGACTTAAGTCAAGATACTGTCTTGACATATAGTTAAAACTAGTTACACTACCATTTTTTTAAATAAGAAATTAACACTTTTATTCAGCAAAGACATATTAAAGTGATCAAAAGTAACAGTAAAGACATTTATATAACAACACATTTCTGTGCAAAATAAATGTATCATGGTTTCCGCAAAAATATGAAGCAGCACGACTGTTTTCAACATTGGTAATAATCAGACATGTTTCTTGAACAGCAAATCAGCACATTAGAATGATTTCTGAAGGATCACGTGATGACCTAGATGACCTTTTTTTTGGTTTATTTAATTAATTTTGCCATTACAATAGGGAGCCTAGAAACACATGAACCGCTATTTTTAGTAGATTTAATAAATATTTAACTATGAAAAAATAAATAAATAAATAAATAAATGAAGCATAAAATGCTGGGCAGGGACTTCTGTGCAAACATTCAAATTATTCTGTGAATTGTTCATCAAATGATTTATTTGCTCACATGAACAACTTTCCAATCCTATGTGTTAGAGACAGAGGACAGTTTAGGAGCGAGTGTTTAAATATTGACTCCACACGACTATAAAGCAGCATATGAAATAAAATACTGCAACGTAGTGTTGTTTTTGTTATGTTTTTTTTTTTTTCATGCTACACTGAAACATTTTAGTTAACAGTACAGTCACTATAGTTATTCCCCAAAACTGTTAAATAGCATTGCATGAGTAAAATCAAATCAAATGCTGAGCGGAAAGCAAAAAGAGTCAACACTGAGAAAATGCAAATAAGGTTTGTCTTGAACCGTAATCAAAACTGTCATGATTTCCCTCCTCATTCATTTGCTTTTGCATTTAGACACTATTTTGTTTGCTTGTTTGTTTCGTTTGCTTGTTTGTTCAGTTTAATTTCATTCTGACAGGAATGTGCTCAGTCTTTATTGTTTAAAACACTTCCTATCAGAACAAAGGGCTTTTGAACAAAACCGAAAATCAACCAGCAGCTCACAAGATGTGGCCATCAAAATCATTATGTTGTATAGTTTCCGGCAGAAGTAGTTCCTTTTTTAAATAAACCTCTCTAACACTTCATTTTGAATGATTGTAGCTCTTTAAATGTCTTTTTATGACGTGTAAACATTGCAATATTCTTTCCGAATGGCTCAGTTTTCACAGTTCTGCTTGCTATATAATACAGACCATATTAAAGTATGAAAAGACACTTCATGCCTGTCAGTTTTATTCCAGCTCACAAAACTAAGGAGATAATACCAAAAAAGTACATTTTTTTAATTGAATGACCATTCAAGCCTTTACACTGATACCTCCTGTCATTTCATGCTCTCATATATGGGTGGTTTACATAAAAACGCAATGTTTTCTGTGCAAACAGTCACACTTGTGTGGGCGGTAAACATCCTTATAGTTATGTGTCTGGGAAGCACACTTCCACTTCAGAAATGCACAGTGAGGCATTACTGAAAGCAAGCCTTGCCTTTCTCTGTGAAATGTGTGGTATGTACTGGCTCCTGCTTCAGACTCTCCTCAATCAATCAGCTGAGGTCCTCTGGAGCCTCTGGACATCAAGATTAATAATGAATTGAAAAGAAAACAACAACTATGTAGCTTTCTGTAAGGAGCATTACTTACCACAGCCTTGGTACGACTCCTGTATACTTATGAATGGAACGGAGTCCATCACAAACCAACTATGAAACTATGCCATGTTTAAAAAAAAACTTAAAACAGGATTAAAAAAGGAATATTTCACTCAGAAATTAAAAAAAGAGCATGACTCATGTGCTACACGTTCTCTGCCCCATATGATGGCTTTGTGTGAAGATCAGATATTTTAGTTACAATTTGATTTACTGTATATGTACTTACAGTGTACTTACAAAAGAAATACCAAGTGGAATAAGGTTAGATTTCAGGGTAGTTTCAGGGTTAGTACATAGTTATTACCCAGTTATTTTAATTTGCTATAATAAGTACATAGTATGTACACATGGAAGAGGACTGTAAAGTGACGTGCACCAATATTTTTATACATGAAAAAAAACATTATTCACGCCAGCTGTTAACTCGATAACCAATGTGACCAGTGACCTGTTGCACAAACTGCTTAGACTATAGTCTTAAAAGTTAGTCATCATGGTATATGTCACCATCTGTCTCCACCATCAGTCCCTCAATACATTTTTATTTTTATTTTTTATTTTTTGACAGGGTTATCAATAATGGTAACAGAGGAATGAATGAATGAATGAATGATTTAAGGAATAAATGGATAAGTAATGGATTAAAGGTAAGTGGATTTTGTTTTATTATTATTTTTTTAATCCCCCCATGTCTACACTTTTTCAATCTCTAATTGAAATTACTGAAAGTATTATTCTACAACCGATTAGAGGTGCAAGAAAAGTGTTTATACTACATCTAAACATGATACTAGTGTATATCACTATTATCACTATTAGTATACAACACAACTATAGATTAATATTATTATAACAATTTTTTTTTTTTTTTTTTTTTGCCTCTTTCTCTTATTTCGTTCTCTCTCAAATATTGGAAGGCTGTGGAAAATGTAACACATTCTATGTATATTCATATATTTGTCTTTACCTTTGGAATATTCCTTTTTTGTCATTGTTGTTTCTGTTGTTGTTTTTTGTTGTTGTTGTTGTTTTTTTGTCATTTATGTCATGTTTACTGTCATTTCTCAATTTGTTACATCTTCACATTTTCAATTTGTTACATCCTCACATTTTCAATGTCATCATCTTTTTAAAGTCCATTACATAAAAATTTAGATTGGTCTAATTTGAATATGAAAGATAAAACAGATTACCACTTGGTTAACTGCTAGTTAAATTTAACTAGCTCTTAAGACGTCTTAAAATAGTGATTGTGTTCATGCAACTGGTCACAGAACAGATTACTGAGCCTTTTACAATAATGCATTATAACTAACATTAACTAACAATGAGCAATACATTTGCTACAGTAGTAACACTTTAGATTAGGGAACACAATTTACTATTAACTAGTTGTTAATTAGCATACATATTGCCTGTTTATTGCCTATTGTCAGTCAGTTCATGTTAACTAATGTAGTTAACTAATGTTAACGAATGGAATTCTCCTGATACCCATTCTTTCTAGCTAATTGTCAAGGATTCTTGTGAGTTAGCACTGATAACATATATGTGTGTGTTTTTCGGTTCCCTTCACCCATATGATGGGAAACTGCCTGCTTTAGAAATCGAGCAGGGGTGCGTTTCCCGAACAACGACGTAACTCGCTGATTAACCACCATAGTACGATGCATCGTTTTGGAAACGAACTATCTAGTCACGACTGTTTCCCGAACACGGTCGCATCTCCGTCGTTTGAACCACGTTATTTCAACAACATAGGGCTATTGTTAATGACGTCACACGCGTGTGGTGGAAGAATAACTTATGCTATTTAACTGATTAGAGGTCTCTAAAATGCTGCTGTATTGAACATGGCACCTACTAACTAATTTACTATTTTTGGTCCCTGTCATTGTGATTTATTTGATGTTTGATTCATTGCGGGTTCCCTCTTAGGTCATACTCCGGGGTTCCCGCAGGCATTGACGCACATGCGCACTCTTCAAAAACGGCGCTTACAGTGGACGCGCAAAAATGCATAATTAAAATGCATTTTATATTTAGATATAATGGAAGATACAGCTAGTACTGCATGTTAGCTTGCTTGCTTGTGCCCAAGAGCATATTTATTTAAGTCCATATATCTTATTAACAAGAAACTATGCTTCTAACCACAGGTCTACAGCTGCAGTTCCAACCACGGAAGTTTGTGACGCTGATTGCGAACGTTCGTTTGAACTATGGTTTCGGGAAACACCTAATGGTTGAACTATGCTGGTAACGACGGAACTTGCGACCATAGTTGGCTAACTATGCTTTTGGGAAACGCACCCCAGACTGTTTCAGTAAATATTGTGGTGCTAGAGGTTATGAGAAGAAGCATAACAATCATTGTTTCACACGCCAGGAGTAAATATTCACTTGTGCATCTTAAACAAGCACTGAAGACTTTGAATGCATCTCCTGTGTGTGTGTTTCACTCTCTTCCCACGATATCATGTCAGAGAAAGTTTGTGGCAGACACACAATATCAGAGTTAGTTTTGTGAAAGTGTTAATCGGATTTCTAACAGGTATGTTTATGCAACTGGAACAGATCATTGAGCCCACAATAATGCATTAACTAATAATCCATTATTTATTAATGCTTGTTCACATTAGTTAATAAAAACACAATACTGTTGATTGTTAGTTAATATTACCTCAGATCCCAAAAAATATAGAAAAAGATTACTTTTGGTTTTAATAATGTATTGGTAAATGATAAAATTAACATTAGATTGATAATACTTTAGAAGTATTTTTCATCATTAGTTTATATATGTAGCTAACTAATGTTAATAAATAGAAATTATTGTAAATATTTCTGATTTATGAACAAATCATTCTTCATAAATCTGACTGATTGAATGACTCATTCACATATCAGTGAATAATGAAATAAATATCAGTCTACAGGTATATATATATGGCTCCAGAGGTCACATGTAATCAGAAGAAAAAATGTCATTTTTGTTTACCATAAGGGTGAGTAAATAATGACTGAATTTTCATTATTGGTTGAACTAGTTGTTTAAACTCCAAAAAGCGAAATCTGTATTCACTGGCTGGATTGCCTTTATAGTTTCCAACCATCCTGCAAGTCAGACAACTGCTGTGCACAGCTGAGATGTTTCGCATGATTTCAGAAAAATAAAGATGTGTCTAGACAGAAGCCTAATTGAATTTCCAAGGAACCAATATTCTGTGAAGATCAAAGACTGCTGTAGATTTAAGATTCTTCAAACAATAGCCAACAGGGCACGGTTATCGGGAAAATTTCAAGACACCGAATTCAATAAAACCAACAATATACGGCCATCATGAAAAAGGTGAGAATATTACTGTAAACAACTGATGCAATAAAACAGGATTTCTCAATCCATGATCCATTCATGTGTCAGATTAGTGAGACCTGCAGCAGAGATCTGTAGGAACAGACTGCAATAAAGCATATACTTATTTGGATTTGTACACATGATAGGGGAAATTTAGATAAACTGGGACACTTTTAGGGAACTAAATTAACTAAATGCATCAATATATATTACTTAAAACATATATATTATACTAGTTTACACAGTTAGCAATATCACTCAAGCAAGTGTATTTCAGCACGGCTGTGACTTGTTGTTCGGCTATAGTACAATGCAAGTGTTATGTATAACAATTCAATGGACAAGTATGCAAATAACTAACAAAGAATGTCCCAAAGACCTTTTTGTGTGTGGAATTATTTACTTATGCCACAGGTTCAGGATCTATTGCTGATAGTTCCAAAGATGTATCCAAGTCTCCATTAAATAACTTGAAAAATGTGCACTAGAACTAGCAATGGCAGTTTGGGTTGTTCATTATGTAACACTGAAGAAGCAATTGTGTGATATTGCTTTTATAAAGCAGTTCAATAAGATAATAATACGCAACTAACATTTTAGACATAGTAATTGCCAGTTACTTTGTCTGTTTTTGAGTTCCAGAAAAAGCCAACAGAACCAATGCAACATCGAGGAACACACAGTGGTGTTTCATTGCTAATAGATTCAGTGTTTACGAGCATATTGGTAGAGTTAATGAATCAGCGTCTTTGAGTAAATCAATTAACTTAATGATTCAAGTATTTACTCATTAAGGGTGGGTTGCATTTCGCTTTTAGACACACACTTGTGAACTTCCCAAAGCACTTTTCCCAAACACCATTTTAAATTGTGTTCCACTTCATCAAGTGGACAGGAGAAGTTCATACAGACAAACATTCAACCCATACAATTCACGCAGCTCCATATACCACAAAATGTATCCCCATCCCATACAACTCCAGTGTGCAATATACATGTATTGATTATTTTGAGATTTAACTTCATAAGACTTGTTTCTACCTTCAGCTAACTGTTTGTTACACAGTAATAGTTTGCTGTGTTTATATTTTATGTAATTTGATACATCTATTTTTTTTTTCCAACAGTCAAAGCATACCTATAGGATGGTGCATCAAACAAATTCATAAGAGAAACAAGTGAAAATAATAAATCAGCTCCATGTGGATTCCCCGTGATCAAGGGCTTAGAATGTTCCGATTCAGGCTAACGCAAGGGTTCCACCAGTATTGGGCACTCATGCAATGTAAGCAATGAAGTACATCTGAGCCAACAAGACAGAGGGAAGTTAGCAGGGGAAGTTGTAAAAAAAGTGCAGTGGAATGCATGCAAGGTGCATGTTTTGCAATAAATGAATCAACGCATTTGAACAAATCTGTCAAATGAAAGATTCAGTGACAAACTCAGAAAAGTAGTCACTTGCTTCATACCTGAATCAATCAGCATTTTAAACAAACTGGTTAAATGAACAATTCAATGATAAAAACTGCCACTTGTTGCCACCTACTGGTGTCGCTATGTAACCTGCAGAAAAAAATCACTGAGTCACTTTTTTGTGTTTACATCACAAACAAACAACTCATTTATCTTGTTTAGACATTAATTCTAACTCTGTTGCTATCTAGCTTTGAAATTAATCACAAAGAATCACCACCCTGGGTCACATGATCATAAAAGATAAAAATACTTCATTGACGTGATCGTCGCATGTACCCCTTCGCTAACAGACAGGGAACGTTCACACAACTTTCAATAATATTTTTTTGTTGTTGTTTTTTTTATGTTATATAAATGTTAGAACAAAACGTTCTTAAGTTATATTTATGGAACATCCTTATAACTTTATTAACATTTGATTTACATTCTCATAACTTTGAGATTGCTGAGAAAATGTTCTGAGATCAACATTCTCAAAACATCCTTATGATGTTATTTGTACTGTACTTGATGAACGTTTAAGAAATATTTTGTAACATTTTAACATTCTTAAGAATATTTAAAAAAAAAAAAAAAGTAGAAAAACATTCTGGGTGAAAATAAATTAGTAGAATACTGTAACAAATGTTTTTTTTTTTGTTGTAAACATTAACATTATAATCACAACAAGAAAACTGGACATTCCAACATTTTAGAAATATTTTAAAACAATGTTACCAATGTTGCTCAATAGCTAATTACCCACCTCCATCCCCGACTCCTCCTCTTGTCAGTCAGGATTCAGCCTTCTCATTCTCCTTGAATCAGACTAATTTCTATAATGTACATTAAATTATTGAACCTAATACATTAGTTGTTCTGTTCTGTTTACCCTGGGGGATTATTGCTGCTCTCCCTGCTAGACTGCATGGATGCACAGGGAGTTCTTGCCCAGAACAGAACCATAACGCCAATCCTAACTGTATGCTAACTGTCAATAATCTTTGACGATAGTGGTCCTGACTGAACAAGCATGTTTTTTTTTGCTCAAAAACATTATGGATTAATTTGATTAAATGTTTTAGAGATGGAATTGTAAGATGAAATAAATTTAACCTTTGTGCTATTTATTTATAACACTATATTTAGAGAAAATTGCATTGAGAACTCAGGCCTGAAGTGAAGCGCAGTCCTGGCAGGATCATGCTTTGTAGAAGGGATTTGGAGCTGGAGATGGGATGAAGTGTATAGTGGAGGAAAATACATTGTAACCAAAAAGGATAATGTCCTGGAGTGGCTCGTTCCCAACTTGATGGAGCTTGAACTATTTTCATGAAAAAGAATGGACAAAAATTCTGGAGTGAACATGTACAATATGGATAGACACTCCAAACTCTAATTGCTGCCAAAGGCGCTTCTACCCAGTATTAACTCCGAGAGGACTTATGCATTCAATTATTTTCTGCTATTCATAATGCATGATAAAATGTGATAAAGTCCAAAGAGAATACTTCTTATAGGCATACTCATATATTGTAATAACTCACTTTGGATTTATCACATTTTATGGTGTTACAGCACTGGGGCCATGATGTGCTATAACTGAGAGTTAAATGTTTTAATTCCCTTTAGACTTTATCACATATTTTATGGTTACACTAAGAAACTATTACATTTTTAATGTAAATATAACCTTCATTGTGCACTGATTTCAAGTACATTGAACTGATCTATTTATGGTACCTGTGTGAAGAAACCCTCAGAAATGGTGAAAGCGGAGAAGAGCGTGTGATGACTCATCCTCCTTCATCTGCATACACATCAACACCTCACTGTAATTTAAGGATTACACTCACAATCTGTCATCTGGGCCGAGGCCAGAAACATACGTCTTCCACCTTGGCTGGCGGTGTAAGGATGGTGTGCAGCTTCGTGTTTTACTATGATGCCTTCCTTCATCCTCTTCACCTCATGAACAATGCTGCGACGCAGTGGCAATTATTATGATTCATTAGCAGGTTAGGAGAGCAGCTGTTGCTGACACAATGTTGCCTTCGCTTGTAATTTCATAGAGGGGTTAAACTGGGATTTTTGAAATGGGGGAATTGTAAAATCTGGTGGTCATTCAGGTGGCATTTGTGAGATACCACATGCCATCATCCCCAAAATGTAGTACTACAAACATGTATTTGCTAGAAAAACAATATAAGTATAAATTAAAATAAAACACACATATGGGAGCTGGATATTTTGGTTGTGTTTTAGTAAATTGAGCTTTTGGGATTTAACTGAGCCAGTTATGGACTAGAGACACATAGTGTTTACAAAATGAACTTTAACCCTATATGATATCTGATATGCAACTTTCTAAGGCTTATAATCATTTGTGATCAAAACTACTAATCTTCTCCCTGCTATCTGTCATAAAATTGTACAAACGTCCACCTTCAGCTGGTGCTTCACGTGCCTATTTGATTCTCCATCAATCTTTTTTTTTTTTTTGTCTCAAATCTGATCATCAGGATCTTTTGAGAAACGTTTGTTTCCAGAAGCTTTACTTTCACTGTTCCTCAGCGGAGGAATGGTCTTCCCAAGCCTCCAAAACATCTCACATCTTTTGAGGAATGTTTATTTCTCCATCTCTCAATCAGCATTGGATTGCATTGGATTATGTGTTTGGATCATTTCAATCTCATCTAAGACATATTACTGGGGATATGGAATAACCACTGAAATTTATATCATTTTATATCAGTATCTGCTTTACTGTTATAAAGATCTTATTGATTTACATTACAAGCATCAGAATTACATCATTTAAATACCAGAATCTGCACCAGATTGCTTTTTTTCCCCCCAGTTTGAGACTATGGAGTCCTTTTTTTCCATATTATCACTATATCAAACTATATGAGCCATACAAACCTGATGCATCAAATACGATACTCAACAAAAAGCAAAAGAGCAAACTTTTTTATATATATATATTTTGTCTAAAGGATCAATAAATTGTTCCATTTAAAATATTTTTTGGACTATTATTTTATATCCCAGGCTCTACTGGGTTAAAGATCTCACTCACTAAATGAAGACGAAATGTATTCACATTATTTGAACAAAACCTGAAGCATTCAAGAAATGGAATTAACTGATAAACAAACTGCCAATAATTTATCTTTTTTTTTTTTTTTTTCCAGAGTAAATCTGCCTGCATGGCATTCTGGACTATTCCAGCCCAATTCAACCCCTGATTAGATATATTGTTAAGGGAAAAAATGTCTCTCATACATACATCACACTGACCTTTAAACTCACCAGACCTGGCACGGCAAATCATGAACTCACTGTAAGGTTAATGCACAGTTATATTAGCTTTTGCAAGCAAATTGGCTCCCAAACAGACATTAGTCACTCCATTAGTCACTCCATTAGTCAGTCATGTTCAGAGGAGATTTGGCCGTTTATACGACAGTTAGTTCCAGTTCTCCAATCTAATCGGCTGAACAGCATTCCAAGTCAATCACGAGAGATTTAACCAATCAGCAGTGGGATGTTTCATTAGCTGCATCCCTATTTACATTCTGCCATTGTAGGTACAACATCTGATGAAGAACTTACTTCACAATTTTGCATTTGCATGACTCCAAGTTGGCATGATTTTCATGTGACCTGTGACATCAGTTGTGTTGCTTCCCCATCATTTATGAATCCTGGTCATTCGGGTTTTTGACTATGAATCAAATGCCAATATAGGACTGCGCTCTCACTGGTGTGATATTGTTTAATTATAATAAGTTTGGTAAGGAAACCTGTATATGAAAGAACTATTAGCAGTACTTGATGGACCTGTCATTCTGAATATCTGTTACTGTAGATATGGGTATTATATCATGCTTTTTTTTGTGAATCAGACAGTTTAATTACTTTTGTGAGAACATAAACCTGATTAAAAATGACTCTGTATGCCATACTGGGATGAGGAAGGTGATGTACGCTATATTAATGTATCCATCTTAGAGCAGAAATTGAATTATGCACATGTAAACTAATTCTCCCTCCCTTCCCCTCTCTCTCTCTCTCTCTCTCTCGGATGTCATCATTGAAAGTAATGCCTATTGTCTGTACCGCCTCCTTGAGCACAGTTTGTTGTTTCTGTGTATGATAACAGTGAACAGGCTTGGCTGTTTTGTTTGAAGTGTCTTCATTGTCAGACTCAGCAAATGGCCACTGGACCGTCTGTCCAAGGCTGATAGTGTCCCATCCTAAATATTCCTCTTCTGTCCAGCCGTCAAACCCACAACACATCTCCCATCTGAGAGAATCCTGCTGCTGCAAAACAAAGACATCATGCCCTCCGTACAAAGACTGCTACACTTAACACACGCCAAAGAAATGAGAAGTGAATGGGGTGATATTCAAAGAGGTAAGATGGCACATGGATGCACAACACAATGGCATTAACAAATCAAACAACACCAGCTGACAACAGCATTTGTTCACTAGGGGTGTAATGCAAGGGGGTCTATGATTTTTCAGTTCATTTCAATGCTCTGCAGGATCTGCAGAAGTACATGATTTGAAATCTGCCATCTTTGCTCATTGGCATTCAGTTCCAGCTCCTAGAACAGGGAAAAGATGCTTCTTCTAGGATGGCATAATGAAATAATTATGATTTAAATGCTTTGGAAGGGCTGTCAATGAAGAAAGATGATCTTTTTTCTACTACATGATGCTTGCCACCATCTGGCTGCAAATATATATTTTATTTATTTTCACATTTCAGACCTACCTGTCTGTTCTGACTAAATAAAATGGCATTCAAATGAAATGGCATTTCTATGCATCTTTGGATCATACTAACCGACTGAACATTAACTCCATGATGCAATGAAATGTTGTTATGGTTAACTGTTTGGCTAATTGCTTTGCTAATGTGCTAATTGCTAATTGTGCTTACGTGGCTGCCACACAAATATGGACACACGTATGGAGTAAAGGTGCATTCAAGTCTTCCTGGGAAGTTCATAATTATGAGTTGAGAAGCCGTAATTACAACTGATCAACTTTTACAAAAAAATATGACTAGAGAATATGCATAAGGTGTTTTTGATTTCTATTCAATCATGAAGGTGCTGTAAGTAGAATGGCTTTAGATTCTATTGTAACTGTACAATATTATTGTATTTTGCACTTAAAACTTTCATGCACTTCAACAAATTTACCATCATTACAACATCTAATGCATCTGCTATATTTTGTAACTGACACGTCACTAACTCTGGATTTTCCCATTTGTAATTACGACTTTGTGGTGAGTTTCATGTGCGCTCAATTCATAAATACAATCTTTCTAACATGGCTTGAATGCAAAGAGAAAGCATGTCTGTCAGTGTCCATCTTGTTAACGTCTTCTGGTGTCTATTTTCTATATAGTCAATAAAGTGCTGCAGGGATGATGTATTTTTGTAGGCCAATCTGTAAATTAGCATCACACTGATTCCTTCAACAAAAAGCCAATTTGATTATTGCTGAAAATAAGCTCTGTGACCGACAAAAGTTAATGACTTTTACACATTTAGTTAATCAAGATAATCTTCACAAATGAAAACAAATTAATAAACTATATATTTTGAAGCCTAAATGCAATCTAGAGAAGTAAAAAGTAGGTTTTAGGGCTTATTCTTGCAGCACTCTGTAGGGAAAGTCCAAAACCTCTACAACTCTTTGTCTACATTATCTTTCAATTATAATATCGTTGAAATATAAGAAGCAAAAAATTCTTACGATAGTATCATAAATGTTGCTTCATAAGCTTTTAAAAATAAACCATGCATGCTTTTTCTAGTCCAAAAATGCCTTGTTTAACTCAGAGGACAGAAAACTGATTAACTATTTAGCAACAGCGTTTAAAGCTGTTTGTTATTTTAAGTATATTTTTTTAATGAAACTAAAAGAGCCCTTTCATATAAAAAAACTAATGTCCTTCTACATTTGAGGACCAGCATTATATTAATTTTGAGAGACAACTACACTGCATAAGAGCTGATTGACGGGTAAACAGAAACAGTGTTACTTCTACCCATCAGTGATTTATTAAATCAGTTTGTTCCTTCCCTTGCTTCTCGGTTGATGATGTGTTTTCTGATTGCTTGTTTTGTTCTCAGCATTCAACTCAATATGAGAAAGAATTGACTGGCACTATGTACACAGCCAAACCAGAGAGAGAATCAAATTAGTTTACTTTGTCTCCTGTTTTGCATGAGAGCGTTTCCATTCATTTTCCATCTGTGGAAAAAGAAATACCCTCTGAATAAACGTTCACACGTTAAACGAGCTAGCTTCCCAAGACTGAAGCGCTGGACTTAACAGAGCGATTACACCTTAAATTCTGCCAATTGCAGATGTAATGGCATCTGGAGGGATATCAAGCCTCTCTTATGTTTAATTATAAGACCTCGTTTTTCCTCAGAACGTCTCTTAATCGCTGATGTGGGTGCCTGAAGTTTGCCTCTTGGACTCATTATTCTCTGAATAAAAGCCTGTCTTGCATCATCACAATTAATTTAGCTCTTGTTCCAGGTTTTGTATATCACCTTTCTGGTAAGTTACACATAATTCAGTCTCTCTTTCACTCTTAATCAGTGCATATGACAGACCTCCGCCCGAAGATAGCAAGAGTTCAGCAAAAAGAGACGGTTTCAGTCGACTAGTGAGAATTTTATACACACACTGGGTTCCTAACCTCTGTAAAAAGCCTGCAAAGGCGGTATATGTCTGCAAAGGCGTCTTTGTATCATAAGAAACAGAAAGCACAAGGAGATGACAGAGAGATGGAGGAATGAGAGAGAACAGATGAAAGGAGAGAGAGAAAGAAGTGACCTCTGTGCTCTGGGGTCACTGCACAGCTGAAAATGTCAAAAAACCTTTAAATACCAGGAAAAGCATGACAGCAGTGTAATTATTGCTTTGCTTCACAGTGTCAGTCAATCCAGGCCTCTATAAATATCATGGCATTTTTACAGTCCGTTGCTGATCGGGATCTCAGATAATAAGAAATGAAGCACTGAGGCCAAAGCACAGGGTCCCTGAGACGCAGCATAGATGTGAGAAGCAATGCAAGGAAAATCAAAAGCTACATGTTTATTTAAATGGAATCACTCACATATTTGAGTTGAGATGGAGGTGGGAGCATCATTCGCCGGGGTTGAGCTGATCACTTGCAAGCTGTCCGTTCTGACGTCTATGGAGTGAAACAGACAATAAAATCAACTCTTCTGTTAAGCTTCTCCAGATGACGATCAGTCTTTCAACATCCAGATTTTGGTCCAACGGGTTTTTGGTGTGGGCAGATACAATAACTTGCACTGACAAAATGTAATGTTGCAGCCTGATCTCATAAGAGTTTGAATGCACATAGACAGTATGTACAGTAGGCTGTACAGTATGTTGCATGAATATATATATATATATATATATATATATATATATATATATATATATATGTATATACACACATACACACACACACACACACACACACACAAAATTATGCACATATATGTGCTAAAAATAATAATTAATTAATTAATTAAATAAATAAATCAATAAATAAAAAGTAAATTGAAAAAAGAAGGTAACTATGTCTTTTTATCATACAACTGTGACTTTTTTTCCTTGCAATTCTAAATTTGTATCTAACAATTTGGACTTTTTTGCAAGAATTGCAAGATATAAACACACAATTCTAACTAAAAAAAGTCATAACTGCAAGATATAATCTTTAGGTTTACATCTCAGTTCTGAAATCTTACAATTCTGACTTTTTTTCCCCTCAGAACTGTGAGTTTAAATCTCAGAATTCAGAATTCTTTTCATAATTCTGAATTTACATCTTGCAGTTCTTTTTGCGAGACGTAATAAAAGTAATTGCAACTTTTCATCTCACATTTCTGACTTTTTTCTTCCAATTGCAACTTTATATTTCAAAATTACAAATTTTATCTCATAATTCTCAGCTTATATCTCAAAATTCTGACTTTTTCTTCTTAATTGTACCTTAATTGTAAGATATAATCTCAGAGTTGTGAGAAAAATGGAAAAAAAGGAAAAATTATGAGATAAAAAGTCAATTCATTTTTATTTATTTATTTTATTTTATTGTGGTTTTCCATACTAAGCCTTCAATTTTAAAAGAAGAAAATCACCATTCATACACATTTAATATTTATATTATAAAAAGTAGACGTGACATGAACCACCATACTGAGCCAGTGCTGGAAGACTGCATGGTTAAAAGTTGTAGTAGTAGTAGTAATAGTAGTAGTAGAAGTATTACAATGAGAACAGTTTAACTGAACAATTTAATACATTCATTTAAATTTCCGCCTAATCAGTTCTGAGGTTCATTTTTGGCATGCAAAACATTTAGCGTTCTCAGATCTCAGCTCTGCAATTGTCTGCTTGGCAGGATCAACATCATGTCCAAAAGCACAAAGCAACAGAAACGCTCTGCTCATTTTTAATCAGCCGCTGTTGGCTCGGAAATGACCTCTCCTATGCATTCAAATTGGCATGCTGTTGAAAAACTGAACAAACTTCTGCAGCCTTCTTGACTTTCCTCTCAGTTCAAGGATACACTTGAGGACGTGATTTAATCATTCAAAAGCAAGGGAAAGGTGGAGAGGAAGTAACAGACGGAGAGAGGAGGACGGTGTGAGAGAGAACGCATGTATACAGTATGTGTGTTTGTGAGACCGAGGGCAAACGTTTCTGTGTGGCTGAGAGACAGAGAAAGAGATGCTCCTGTCAGTTTGGACTTCTTCACACAATCAACTCGAAGCGAAAGGAGAGGCTCTCATGTGGAGCGGAGCCACACAGGTATTCCGCTCGGCATGTGAATGCAGTCATTAGCATATACACGCTGGCGCACGCGCGGCCCTGAATTACTGATGTTCTGCTCAGTGAAGGTGATGGGGTGAAGCAGAATGCCTGCGAAAACAGCAGCGCTTGTTAGAAGAGGAGAATAAAATTGTAACTTAAACAACCAGACAGCTGGGGAACCTCGGGATGGACAAGGCGAAAGACCGAACATCTGTTTTAGTGCGAGAAAGTACGCAAGTACAAGTACAGTAATTAGTTACTGTGCAGTAATGAATGAAATTCAGTGCTAATTCTACGTCCACAGACAAGCCATGAAAGGGGTCATCAATGTGAAGTGACTGTGTTCCGGCTGGCGAAGCCTTCATGTCTGTTGTTGTATAATTTAGTAAGCATCTCAGCTTATAAACTGACACAATACTAAGCACTCTCATAGTACATCATGTTCATTTTACACTAAGAAACTAAATATCAAACATAAATAAATAATAGGCTCTAAGTGTAGGCTCTACAGTATGCTGCATCAATCAAAGGCTATAGAAAAATTTACAGACAACCTGAAAATTCTCAGTTTATGTGGATTTACAATTTATAGTTATATGTTTGAGTTAAGTGTGATTTTTGTTTTATTTTATTCAGACCTTTATAGAATAAAACAAATATTAATATTTTACTCAAACCACACCGTGTAAATCCATAGAAACTGAGCATTCTCAAGTGGTCTCTTTTTTTTCCCATATATATATGCATATATATTTAATCAAGCAATAACACGAGTAGCATTGCACCAGTGAGATATGGCTGCACATCACCAGGGCTGTGATTCAGCCGTAGGCACAAGGCCGCAGGCTGAGAAGGTATTGTGTTTGTACAATAGTTCGACAGTTCAACTGAGTGTCTTTAAAAACCCTCTTTTGCTCAGAACGACTTCCTTCCGCCACAGATACAAATCTCAGTTTGACAGTTTAACAGCTGAGCCCAAGCTTCCTTTACTCATTTGAAAACATCACTTTAGAACTAGTGACGAAGGACCATTGAGTTGCTTCATTAAAAGCTTATTGCATTGCTGTATTCAAAGCTCACTGTATCATGAGAGAGAGATGGACTGAGAGAGTGTGATTGCATGCATCTGATACAGCATTCATTCTTCATCTTGTTGTATTTCTATACCGGATTAAACACTGGACCTCAAGTATCACATCAAATTCTCAGCCCCCACAAAGGTATCATATAGACGTCTCCATATTTACCTGGTGTTCTGAGGGATGTTCAACGATGATCAGCAGCTTTACCTCCGGTGACCGTCCTGACTCAGTCAAGTACGGGCCTCTTGAG
>JAFVLL020042081.1:0-38247 GCA_021397915.2 Tor tambroides
GGAGAACCATATAACACGTAGAACTTTTTTTTTTTTTTTTTTTTTTTCTCTGAAGAAGCTGTGCTTTCCTATGCAAAACTGTTGGAGCTTAGTGCTACAAAAGTTCATAGTGTTTAGTAAGCCAATGTTCTGTTGTGTTGCTAGGTGGATTCTAAGATGTTGGTTCAGTTATTGATATTTGGTTAATTACAAGGGGTCAAAAGGTCATTTTGGTTTGAATTTTGTTTATTTCATGAAAAATGCAGTAAAATGAGTAAAATTGTGAAATATTATTACAACTTAAATTAACTAATTATATTTGAATATATTTTAAATTTAATTTATTCCTGTGATGGCAAAGCTGTATTTTCAACAGCCATTACTCCAGTCTTCAGTATCACATGTACATGATTTGTTGCTCATGTAACATTTCTTATTATCCGTTTTGAAAAAGGTGCTGCTTATATATATTTATTTATTTATTTATTTATTTATTTTTGTGTGTGGAAATGGTGATACCTTGAATTTTTTTTAAATTGAATTTTTGTTAACCATGTAAATGAATTGTTTCACTTTTGATCAGTTTAATTGATCCATTACTGACACCAAACTTTTGAACTTGTGTACTATACATATTGCATTAATATAGCAATTTAAATTACCAACTTTTTCTTACATTTTCTTTGCCATTGCCATATTAAGTGGCCCTTTACATTCACTATGAACAAGTTATGTGTAGAATATCCATAAAATGTAATAAACTGTTTTCTTTTACAGATTTTGCACCTCTATTGCTTTTCTACACAGTGCTTATTTGAAATATGCAAGATCTGAGCTGCCATTCCCCAGAGATGACGTCCTAAATGATATAGTTAGTATACTGCATTTCTAGCAATGCAGTCTCTGACTCAGAATCAATTTGCATTTTTTGTGGATTGATTCTGAGTCATTAAGTAAAGAATGACGATGTAGGTTTGATTGAGGTACGTACCATTCTTGTCAGTATCAATTCTTGAGGTATCAATTAATGTATAAGAAAGCTTTACACATTAAGCTATCAATATTATCTATTCAGAAGGATACATTTTATGTTGTTTGCTAACATAAATGATCCAACCATTCATAAAATGTACATTATAGTAGCTGAGCTTTATCATGTCCTCTTTGCAAACTTTTCTCTCTCATTAACAGCATACAATAGCATAGAAGGTTTCAGGGACATCTAACAAACTAAATAGTCACATTGGTGTCTATGATAATACATGCAGCTTCTCCATTCATAGTAATGGAATAGAAACCAAGACACTTGGATTATGTTGCTGAAACAGAAATTTAGCACAGGATGACAGTAGCTGTACGACGTTGAGCTGTAATCCAGGGGGTGTTTGGCAAACGTCTGCATGCAGCCTGATAAGTCAACAGAACATGGATCAGCCTGATGTAGAGCTGGTAGGGCATATTGTTCTCACAAGCCAGATTTATATGTGCCGTTATCAGTGTATCCTGCTCAGTTTGTGTGTACATGACTATGAATTTACGTGGACTTCCAGTGACAATGACATGTGCTCCTCTGGGGCACGTGTTCGGCGTGCATAATTACTGTGTGATTCACCTAGCATTTCATCTCTGTGTCATTAGACATTAGCATTTCTGCTAATATTTGCTTACCAAACACTATGCATTTCCAGGCTACGGTGGAAAGTCGGAAAATGCCAACGTACCATCCATGTCCATGACAGTCCCAGGGGCCCGTTCCTAGCTTAGGTGGAATCCCTAAGTGGATTTCACCCACAAACCGCTTGTCTAAACATGGAAGTCGTCAAGTAGGAAAGCTTGGTAAACATTGCTCGCCATGGAAGCATAACTAGCGGTGTTGTAGGCCAGCCTGTAATGACAGAACATGGTAGTCGCTCTCAGTGCCCATCTGTATTGTTTATCGATTTACTCTCGAGATGCTCCTTCAGCATGTGAAGTAGCAGCAGATGTCTTACACCATCCAAATAATGTTTTACAGCTTACTGAAGTGCCGCTATCCTTTCTCCTCGCTCTAAGCCCAGACAGAGAGATGTGCTCTGAGGAGACAGAACAGTGTAATTGGGACTTTTTCTGTTGGAAATATGACAGAATTAAGTCTCAGGAGTTCAGGTAGTCTTTGGGTCAATGATGAGAACAGGTGGACTTCAATGTGCTATAACTCTCAGTGATTTAGGGTTTCTCTTTCTCTATAATAGTGTATACTTTATGTGAGGCCTATCCTCATTTTTATATATGATAAAGTAGGAATGCATGATATTTATTAACATATTGGTTGAGTTTAATATTATTGGTCAATAAAAAATAGTCTTACTGTGTTTAATTACGCATTTAAAGTCAGCATGAAGCAGAAATATATTCAAGCCCAAGTAGAAACTGCTTTTTTGCACTTATTTTGAATCGAAATCTGTGGAATACATTGTTTTAGTGTGGTAAAATGGTGCATTATTCTATTAGTAGTAGCTGAACACGATCAAATTAGTGAAAATATCGAATAAATGAACACAGGTGTGTGAATGGCGGGCGTGACGAATGACTGATTGAAAGTGCGTCACTGGAGAGTCGTGTGCATTCGTACAGCGTTTAGTTCAGTGTTGTGTGTGAAGTGATCCTTGTGATCTAAATCTGCTTATTTGGCTGAGGCATGGAAACATGATGAGGCAAAGCTTGGTGGTTTCAGAGTAATCTGACATTTATATTCATACCCTGGTTGGTGAGATGGCCTATTTGTGGTGCTGACCAGCCTGGCGTCCTGCTTATGGTGCTGATAGTTGGTCGGGTATTAATAGCAGAGGAGCCAGCTGATATTTCCTGAATCCTGTGTGGTTCCTGATGAGCTACAAGGTCCAATATCATCAGTCCTCATGCGGAATATCACACCCACGTAATGTTTGTCTTATTATACCAAGGGATGAATCATCCACAACAGGCACTTTGATGACTTATTGATATGGAAATGCATTGGGATTGGTAATGAAATGAGCTGATTTGTTGCTTTTTTCATTTCTTTTTGTAATATAATGGTGAGTTTGGATGTCTCTGTCTCTTTGCGGTCACGATTGCCCATTATCCTCCAGCTCATTAGCTCTTTTCTTGCAATATGGCCCTTTGTGTTCATAATTGACAGAGCCTTTACAGCTGACCAACTCATTACAATATCTCAGCACACCCCACTGACATGGCACTTGGCCTCCTGGGAGCTTTTTAAGCTCAGGTGATAGCTTGTTGACTCGAAGACAATGGCTATTTAAGGAATTGAAAAGGGGACAAAAAAAGGACAAAGCATCTGCGGTGGTTTGTATGGATTTTCGAGTCTCTCTTTCTTGGTTGTTTGCTTTATTATATATATATATATATATATATATATATATATATATATATATATATATATATATATATATATATATATATATATATATATATATATATATATATATATATATATATATATATATATATTAGTGCTGTCAAAAAATTAATCGCGATTAATGTCCAAATAAAAGTTTTTGTTTACATAATATATGTGTGTACTGTGTATATTTATTATGTATATATAAATACAAACACATGCATGTATATATTTAAGAAAAACATGTTATATTTATATATTAAATATATTTTTATATAATATAAATTATATGAATATAAATATAAACATTTAAATACATGTAAATGGCCACAAAGGAGAATATCTACTGTATCACGTGTGTCTTTATATACAAATAAATATATACAGAAGACATACATATATTATGTAAACAAAAAACTTTTTATTTTAATTAAATTAATAAAAAATTAATGGTTTGACAGCCTAATATATATATATATATATATATATATATATATATATATATATAAATACAGTGTATATATATATATATATATATATATATATATATATATATATATATATATATATATTTTTTTTTTTCCTTCTCATTCTCCATGAATTTAACATCCCAGTAGACTTCCTTGTGGTTCAGTTTGCTCAGTTGCACTCTTGTTGTATGCCTTTGGCACTCTGCAGCTTGTGATAGATTGCACTTGTTCCTTGTAGAAATGCCTGGATATGGCTTGTTTTCACCAAGTGGGCGTTAAATCGTAAAACCTACACAACATTCGGTGTACATTAGTTTTGTGTTCTGAATGAGAGAGAAGGGATCCTACATTGTTTCTGTCTACCTGAGGTTTTTATTGACTTTTCAGCTGGTCATTTCAGCAACATGGTTAGCTCAGGGAATTGCTTTGGGATGACAGCTCAGTTTCTCTTAAATTTCTTTCCAAATCTTTCCAGATACTAGTTCTTACCCCAAATTTTTATAGTTAAGTGTAGGCTAGTGTACTCTCTTGACCTGTTCCAAAACACAGAGAGCTACCCTTATGTCCTCTTACACACTCTAAGAAAAAAATTACAAAGCTGTCACTGGGATGGTACCCTAAGCTAAAAGGTACATCTTTGTGCCTTATTTTCCCCTAAACAGTATATATTAAAGTGTACCTTTTGTACTCCAGTGACAGTTTTGTGCCTACACACACACACACACACACATATATATTATATTATATTATATTATATTATATTATATTATATTATAATATAATATAATATAATATAATATAATATAATATAATATAATATAAAATAAAATTAGTTTTGGATATTTATTCTTATTGATACACTATTGAAGTATAATTAATCCTTCTCTCACATTGTTTTTTTTTTTTTTTTTTCATGGTTCTTGGGTTGCATTCTTTGTGAAGAGACAAACTTTAGTTACAATAGTCAACTTTTAATTTATTTAATGTGAAGGCATATACAAACCTTGGGGAAAAATCTGTTTTGAATAATTTTGAAATATTGTTTTATTTTTTAGTTTGTTGTAAAGTATTCTACCGTTAATTGTTTTGAGTTGTTTTAAACTCATACGTAAAGTGACAGGATGCATTACCAAGACCTCAGTGAAAACATAAATACAAGATGGCAGATGTTGTGACAGAAATGTTGATTATGGGTATAATTTACTTAATACAGAAAGTATATGAATAATCAGCATTTCTCACATCATCTTCCGTTTATATATTCACCGAGCTTGCTGTTAAAATATAGCCAAAAGAATCATTTTATGAGGCAGCATAATTAAGTCAACACTTTAGAACAAAAATGCCTACAATGCCTTAAAATGCAGCCTACAGAGACAGCTCACTAGGTTTTGGAAGAGAGCCTAATGGCAGTTCTGTGACTTTTTTTTTTTTGAACGCTTGTCTCTTCTGTTAGAATATATGTTCCCAGTTTTCCCATCTCTCATATTCCACGCACAGCATGGTGCCATGTAAAATAAGGCTGTTTTGTGTCTCAGATCAGATCAGAAGACACATTGGGGTATACGGCAGCTCTTAGCATCAACCCGTGACTGATCTCGGCGCTCAACAGAAAGCATCGAGCACCATGAGAGCATTGAAGGAATCTGCAGGAGTGCCGAACACCCTCAGGGAGATCTGTTTACTCCCCCCATCCTTCCAGATCTATGGTGCTTGCTTTCCCCCTCTTCTGTTTATTTTCCTCTTCAGAAGTATAGGCTAAACATTCTCAACCGCACATGTAATGAAACGCTTCGAACTGTTTTTGGAACGGTGCCCAGTAATAATTTGTGAATATAATTACCGTCACCCTTTCTACACCACCTCTTTGTGCAAAAGATGTCTCCAAACATTGGCTGGGGGCGATGTGGAAGACGCGTTGAAAGAATTGGCAGTGAGAGAAACTGGCGCAAATGAAAAACACCCGCAGAGGTGATGACATGAGCAGATGGGTTGGTATGGCTGGGGTGGACACCAGAATACAGCTTTTGGGCAGCACCTCTGGGCTTCACAGAGAATCTTCTGCCTACACCTCTGTGTAAGCCATTAGCCGGTGCCGACCGCATCCACCCTTGAGCTCAGATTGCGTTGGCCGCAAGGCAAGAGCTGAATGGAGTCTGTGTTTGTGTTGAGTTTGTGTCGAGATGAAGTGCTTTGCTCAAGGCCACAACATAGTTAACCACAGGAAGAAGAAAAGGGTGAAAAGGAATGAGCGATGAGAGATAGACAACGAAAGAGTCTTAGCATGAGGCCTCCTGCCTTTGATATATCCTAAAGGGATAGTTCATCCAAAGAAAATAAAATTGTCACCGTTTACATATCGTTCCGATCCTGACTTTCTTTATGTGGAACCAAAAAGATACATTCTGAAGACTCTGCTGGAGCATTCAAGATTCATAATAGAAAAAAAATCCTTAAAAATAGACCAAATGACTCTTAATTCATATGATAACTTTGTGAGAAACAAATTAAAATTGGCATTGTTGTTTATTAAAAAATCTTCTCTTTCATTGAGCTAACTGCAGAGTGGATCACTGAGTCAGTGAGTTGATTTTTCCCCATTCTGCACAGTTTATAGGAACTACTTTTATGGTACTTTATAATTCTTTTGTGTCTTTTTAGAAGCTTCTTTATAATTCTTTTGTGTTCCACAGAAGAAAGGAAGAAACAAGGAAAGTCTGTTCAGCCAAATTTGCAATGACTCTGGCAGCTTTTACTGGCTTGCAAGACCAGCTCCTATCTACTAGAATGGGCAAATCCCAAAATCTTAAAACAGCTGGCCAAATTCACATATAGATACCATATTTCAAATCAGCAACAAAATAAATAACAACAAACACAAATTGTTCCATAAATGTGGTTCTTATGCTTAAATATCATTAAAAAAGCATTTCAGGTTGGTAAACCAATGCTCATGTCTAATCACAAGTGTGCGTCTGACTGTTTCTATGAGAACTGGAGTTTCTAACGGTAACTTTACCAATTAGTGATAGACTCTTATGTAGAACGTGGGTCTTGTTTCACCATATTGCGCATAATGCTTTTTCCCATTCATAGTAAACATAGTAAAATGTTTTGTAGTGAAATATCTTGCAGTTAAAATTCTTGACATGCAGTCTTCATTAAGGCTGTTGCTGCATTGGCCTTCTTGAATGGCCATCTCAAAGTTGGGTCTTGCTCAAAGGTGACGCCCTCGGTTTTGTCTCTCCGTTTTACAGCGGAAGCCCCTATTAACCTTTTTCTCCAAATTAGCATTTAGAGTTTCGGTCCTTATCCCATCCTTGCATTGTTCTGCATTCGGAATGGCTGCTGACCTTTTTGAGAGTGACTGAGAATAGCTTTCCTTGCTCAAATTCGAGATGGCAAATAATTGGCTTGATCAGCGCCTGCATGCATTCCAGAGGATGACAGTTTGTGTCAGATGGGAACATAAAAACCCATACAGTGTAATCATGCTAGAAATTAGTGTCACTTTTAAAGACGGCCCATAAGCATCGACTGTCTGTCCGTATGCTCTCTATCTCACCACCAGTGCAGCTTTGCACTAATTAGCTTTTGCACCTTCTGCTGTTGGACCGGCAACAGATTTATGGGGAGTCCTGGGAGATAATAGGGAGATTGGGTGATATCGATCCACTCAACAAAACTTCACACACCACTGGCTTTTCCCAGACTGAGTCCTCCTTAGGGATGCACATACACACTCGCTCACACTTTGACACATAGATACAGTGTTGTTATCTATATACCCCCACACTTTCAAATTATCGGTGTGAAAATAAACTCGGTCACAGCCTTAATAAATGCATATGCGTCTCCTCATGATTAATGCAAACGGGATATGTCTGTACAAACATCTTTGCCGTTTATATGAAAAATGGATGATGGATGCATTGTCTCAGCAAACAACATAGACACATGGCTTGCAAATGGGACTGTCGTTTGAAATCCGTCTCGCTGAGGGGTGGGAACTACACAAGGTATTCACAAGAGTCGATGAGCAATTATTATTCTCAGGGAAACCCACATTCTGTGGCAAGCTAATTGATGAAATTGTAATCAGATCACCTTGTGACCTTTCATCCCCTTTTGTGATTCCTGGCCTTTGTGCACTTGAGGTCCTGGGAGAGAGATGAGTGTGACCGTCTTATTAATATTTCCCAGCCATTCATCAAGTGCATAATTCAAAAGAATACTTCTGCACAGTTTATGGAGTTTTCCTCCACAAAAGCAGATATTTAGCAGATTGTTCATGCTGCTCTTTTCTATATAATGTAAGTATAGGGGGGCTAGTGCTGTCAAGCTCCAAAAATGACAAAAAGCACCATCAAAACTATTTCAAATCTTCAGAAGCCATATGATAGCTGTGTGTGAGCAACAGACCCAAATGTACTGAAAATCTACATATGAGGTTAAAATAACATGAAGCTGAGTAGCTGATGATTAATTTCATTTTTTTTTTTTTTTTTTGAGCATGCATTATTATTTTTTTCTACACCTGAAATTAAAATAGACACAGTTTGATGCGTGAAGAGCTCAAATGAAGTGTGGAAGTTAAGCCTATTTGCATTAAAGCTATTAATGGCTTGTTGGTTAAGATATGTAATTATAAATTTAACAAAAGTGAAAATGAGGCTTTGAGACAGTTGTGGAACAAAATGTGTCAAACATTAATTCAACTTATACAGTAACATACATTACATATATTGTACTCTCAAACTAGCAACACAATCACACATACTGAGCTGCTTTAATGCTCAGGATTGAAGGTGCTTTGGCACTAATCACTGTGCATATCCCATCCGAGAACGGTTAAGACAAGCTGCTGATTGTGTGTGTGTGTGTGACTGAGTAATATAGATATGGGGAAATAAGAGAGAGAGTATGATAACAGTGTAAGTTTAGCATTGTTGCTGAGTGAGAAGTTGAGATAAGCAGTGGGGGTATCTTAGGGGTGTTTGTGTAGTTAACGGTAATTATCTTTGACTGATAAGTCTGGAAATCTGCCTTTCAATTAATTAGTGGAGAATCGTTCACCCTCTGCTGTGCTCAGCTGTTTTCCAAGTGCCAAATGACTGGAACTTACACTTTTAAAAAGATGCCTGACATTATTTCCCCACTACTTGTTTGAAATGATATACTGAATTCTGTATATACTGAATCAGTTTGCACTATGTACTGAAAACCGTTTTAAAAAGTACCATACTTGTCATTGTGCATGTTTATGGTATGCTACAGTACTTTTATTGCGGAAAGTCATAACTTCCTATTTAGAAATATGCTAAAGCACTACTGTTGGATTTCAGACCTGGAAAGATGCTAGTGTAAGCATGAACTTGGTGGCACCCAGTGATGTGTGTACACAGTTTATGATAAACTCTTGACATGCATGAATGAGTCAAAGTTCCTTCATTACAAAACAACAAACCTTGCTCAGCAAATGTTTGCAGAGGCAGGTGTGTTAAATAATTATCTCTTGATAAATTTACATCTGCAAAACAAATGCTAGCATCGTATAGCATTGTTAGTCCTCCGCAAATTTGTTTGCCAGGAGACTTTATTGTTGACAATCAGAATCAGACACCTGCAAAGTAAATGCCAGTGGTGCCATTTGATATCAAGGAAATCTCACTTCCAACAGTGCCTGGAAAGCAGTATTAATGGCATCCAGTTTTTGAAAAGAAGCACTGTTGTTGTGTTTTCAATTAAAATTTGTCCAAATTAGTCCAGTTAAATAATAATTTGTTCATAACACTGAACTTGGAAGGTCAGTTTGAGTGCATTATGGGATTGCATTGGACAAATGTAGTAGTCCATTTGGATATTCCATTCAGAAATTGCACAAATTGTACAGTTTCATAATGTATGCTGCAGAAATAGAGTAGTTTAAAATAAAAATGTTTTTCTAAGTTAAAAATGATTGGAGCATGTTTTATAAGAAAATACTATCATACTTCTCCAAAATTTACCTGACATTTCTTTACAATTATTTGTGAAGTTTAATTGTCCCCCCAATGTATTTGTATACAAACGATTAGGAATATTAGCATGCTACTCTAATTATTTGTCATATTTTATATTGGATGGAACTGGAATAGCATACTCCTATCCTGTCCTGTCCTGTCCTATCTTATCTTTTATATGGCAGAAATAGTAAGAGTATGCACTAGAATGCTAATCTGAATTTAGCCATTTTCTCTCTCAGATATTGAATTTGACTCCGCCTAAAATGACACCTGTGCAGCCCCAAGTACATTTGTTTTCACATACTTTGAAGATGCACACAAATACGATTGGCTGTCTTCTCAGGGTAAAGGGCCAGTGGGACAGCTGGTGATAAGACGTATAAGGAACACTTGCTGGCCCTCTTCCTATTTCCTAATCACAGTTTATTGCAAGTGACATTAACTAAAGTGAGAGGCATGCCTGCAGAACCACTGCTGGCGTTACCACCTGCAAGACTTGCTGAAAGAGGAACAAATGGGAATTAAAAGGAAGAATAAATCTGCTGCGAATGTTCTCAAGGATGCCAATGCATGGCACCGTTAACTTCGTTTGGGCCGATCCCAGGCAGCCTCCCTTCAGAGTCATTTTCCTGAACATTAGAGGATGAATAAACAGGCGATGAATGCACCTCCTGTGACTCCATCAGAGCTCCTCCTTGGTTTCATGTCTTGCATTTGCGTGCACTGCGAGATTGAATGGGAAAGAGATAGAAAGTGAGAGTGAGAACGAAGAAGCCCAGTTTTGTTTTCGCCAGAGATACTGACAATGGATAAAAGATCCCTGTCCGTGTCTCTTAGGCAACCCTCGATAGGTGCACTTCATCTTTTATTCATGTCTTTAATGTACTGTTGCTCTGCCCGTGTGCCAGAACATTCTCAGCTTGCTGTTAATTAACATCTATCACATGTACACAGTGATTCTCAAAGGTGCAGCATTCATATCTTTATTTTGGATTCGCGCTGTAGCTTCTTCAAAACTGGTCACAGTGGTCGATGGTTGTTTTTTTGAAGTCGACTAGATTATCTAGATTGTTCCTTTTTTTATTTTTAGCAGCAGTGCTTGAATTATTGTGCTGACAGCGTGTTGTGCTTTAGTTGTTTGACAGTTTGCATTGTAAAACTCCCTCGGAGAAGTTGTCATTCATTCCCTTTAAAAGGACAGACTTCTTTTGCCAAAAGACATTTCAAACTAGTAGTTTAGCTGTTTTTAACACTTTCAACAAATAGAGATTTGACAATGCAGCCTAACAATAAATTCAACATTAAGCTATATTATGTCTCTCTTTCAAAGTGTTGTTTTGAAGTATGATTTATTTTAGTGAGCTGTTTGTTTGAATGGTTTGATTCCGTGAATGTGTTCAAAAAAAATGATTCGCAGGTTCATCTGAATCATCACAAAGCCGTGTTCCTAGGACTCTTTTTGTGGTTTGCGTAATCTTTCTTATAGCAAAATAAATATTTCAAATATATTTGAAATAATATATTGTAATAAATGTTTGAAATATTTATATTTAGTTTTTATGTTTTTAGAAATTTTTGTTCTAAAAAATGTGGAAGTTTTTTAGTCTCTTATTAGTCATGTTTAATGTAAATGTGCTTTAATTTTTTAGGTTTATTTCTGTCACCCTAATTGATATCTTCATTGCTTTTGTTGCAGAAACTGGTCTGGAACCAGTTAGTGTTAATTTTAGTTTTATCTGAGAATTGTCGTTTTATAGCCTTAATGCAAAAAAACTTTGTGTTAGCTTGGCTGTACTTGACCTCTACTTTTTATTTGAGTATTTAGCCAGTACTCTGTGTGAACACACAGGGTTTAATGTGTAGACTACATCTATAGTGACTACTCAAATGTTAGGGAAATATGAATAATGATGTTCATTCCTTCATATCTCTCTTTTTCCATAGGTATGAAGTTGCATAATGACTTGCTTGCTTGCAGGATTAATCATTTGCTAAAATGATTTTCCCCAGTCCTGTAGAATCTCTGAACTGTCACTTGGTGCGTACAAGAAAATTATTAAAAGGCCCAAGCCTTTTCATTCGCAAGCAGTGTCACATGCAGAAAAACGACACTCTCTGTAGTTCTTCATCTATTAAAGAGTATTAATCGCTAGCCACTGCTGAGAGGGCATAGAAGTGTTGTGACTAACAGGAAAGGCCGGTAGTCCGGCACTGTGTCCTAAATTGGATTTGGCTAAATCCAGGGAGAATCCATTGTTTATCTCCTCCAGAACAGCAAAGGAGGATTATCTGCAGGCTTTAGGGGAGGGTACATGCTCCAGGTGTGAACGACCAAATAATTTAATACAATAAAGAGGTTGAGAGAAACCTTGAGGTTCATTCGCCTATAGGGAGCCGAGGCCACTTTATGAGGATGAATATAGTTCATTTATTTCCACTGGAGCGTGAGGTCCATTATACCACAGTGTTTTTTCTTTAGTGGCTTCCAGAGATCCCCATGTGGCAGGTGATCGCAGTGAATGTAGACTGGATAGATGGAGTTAAGCTGGGATTTAGCACTGGCTTGGTTCTTAATGACCCAAGAGGGCATAAAACTTAAATATCACTGCAGATATGGGAACGTGGATGTCTCTGTCAACAAAGGGTGGGAGGGAATTCGAGTCTATGTGCAGATCGACTCTTAATCTTCATCTTGTAATGCTACATTGCATCATGCGAGACCAAAACCACTTTTTGCGTTTTCACTGCTATTGGAACATGAATAAAATTATCATAAAAAATTAAAGGGATAGTTCACCCAAATATGAACCAGCGTTATAATGTCAGTGAGAATTATTAATATTTTAAATTAGTTTTATTTAATGTTTTCAGTAAAGTGTTAGTTTTAGTAGTTTTTTTTTTTAGTAGTTTTAAGTATATAGTTTTTATAAATTTTATTGCAGTTTTAGTTATTTTAGTGCATCAAGTTAAACTAAATGAAAAAGCAAATAAATAAATGTGATTGAAATTGTCATTTCAAACCTTTTTTTTTTTTTGGGGTCCATTGTTGTTTTGGTCCCCATTGACTTTCATTATGTGCACAATAGCAGTTGAAACATTCTTCAAATCATCTCCTTTTGTGTTCTACAGAAGAAAAATTTCTACAGGTTTGGAACGACATGAGTCTGAGTAAGTGATGACGACAATTGGGTAATTAATTAATTCCATACACAAGAAGTCAATCCCAAGAAAACAACTGGATATGTGATATAGCTGACAATGACATTAAAATTAGCAGCCCAACAGGTGTAGGAGGAGGGTTTAGAAATGGGCATTGTAATTAAGTCCATTGTGATGAGAAAATAATCAGCATGTAGAGAAACACCGGTCGCATATGTTCTAATTATGTTCAATAATGAGTTGTAGTAATATCGAAGTGAACTAGCAAGTCCCCGGCCTTTAGTTCACTGACAGGAATGCATATTAAACTATTGATGTGATTCTTTATTGTTGTTTGGAAAGTCATATGGGAATCTGACTCTCTCTCACCCAATTCTTTTCCATTTCCCGTTTTTTTTTTTAAATTCTCTCTCCTTCTCTTTCTGTGATTTTTTTTTTTTTTTTTTTTTTTTTTTTTTTTTTTTAATTAAAACTGCATCATGGATCAGAAGGCATATGCTAATGAAAAAGATAGATAGTGGAGTGAGAATGCAAACAGCATGTTCAGATCTAGAGGGATATTCACGTCTTTGAACACTGGCTGTGACACCGTGAGTCTGTGAATGCGTCTATCTCTACGCAATGATGTCTCTTGTGTGTGTAAATGACTTAAGGCTCAAATCCAGGAATTCATAATGTGTACGTACAAGTCATCATTCTTTCGGAGGTTCATAGTAAACATGGATTCATAATTCAGTCTGAAGTCATACACATGGGCATTTGTGTTTATGATGCAGTGGAGCTTCTAATGATGTTTTATGCACAGGTTGGCTTAGTGTGTTTTAGTGGTCCATAAGCTATGCCTTTCATAAAACAGCCTCAGTTGCAGCGTTCTATAATTTCATATCAATTTAAAGTTTCTGGTCAGTAAGATTTTTTTACAAACTGTTTTCAACAGACGTTTCTTCTGCTCACCAAGCCTGCTTTTAGTTGAATAAAAACAGTAATTTTGTGAAATATTATTTAGATTTTAAGTAACTGTTTTCTGTTTTAATATATTTAATATGTAATTTATTCCTGTGATGCAAAGCTGAATTTTCAGCAGTCATTACTCCAGTCTTCAGTGTCACATGAACCTTCAGATTTAGATTTTTCAGGATTCCTTGATCAATAGAAAACACTGTTTATTTGAAATATAATTTTTAGGAACAGTGTAAATGTATTTGCCATTTGATCAGTTCAATGCAGTCTTGCTGAATAAAAGTATTCATTTATTTTAAAAAAAACTTCTGACTTTATGCAATGCCAGAGCTTAAATCTGGTGTCATCAAACATGATCTTAACACTTTTGCACATTTATGACTGACTTAATGTGTCTTAGATGTAAAAACAGTTTAGTGTTTAGTAGCTCTGATTTAAATGTGATATGTCATTACATGCCTTTTTTCGTCAGATCTTGTTTGGAATGGTTTAATGGAGTGTGTTTGATTGAAAGACAATCACCCCGTGTAATCTGTGATACTTGGGTAGAGACCCATAAAAATCAATGTCATCAACATTAGTGTACCCTCAGTGGAGAGCACGATTATTAAATGGGCTTAAGCCCAGCATGGTTCTGCTAATCAGTATTCATGCCTCCATGAGTTTTTGGGTTATTTCTGGAAATCTTTAGCTTCTTAACATCTGATTACCTTTCTGATCTCAAGTCCCAAAAGTTACATTCCTGAATTCTGAATAAGACTATTTGGGCACCATTTTTAATCTCGAGAGATTTGAAATGCTGTATTGGCTGCCAAGATTAATTTATATTAATTTGACAATAAAAACACACTTTCAATACAGCTGCCCCTCAGAGGAGACAGTCAAACACAGAAATATGTTAACAGGCTTTAGAGATCAACGTAATAAATTAATGTGGCACTATCACAGATTCCTGGAGGGTCGAAACCTTATAGTCTTGAGTTCTTGACATATTTCTGAGGAACTCCTGCCTGGTGCAGACTCAGCCGTAAGCAGCCTCTCCAGAGGAAGAAAGAGTTGTACTAGTTAATTCGTGGAAACATACGGACTGCAAGAGGAGTGGGGAGGATGACATGTAATGTCAAATTGCAAATATAGCCTTGAAACCTGCCCGGCCGCCTAGAAGTGATACAGCCATGTCAAAGCGAATGTACCGGGTCTGATGGATGAGGCGGTCGGCCCTGTTGATCACAAGAGCTCCCATTTCCCATAATAGATCACAGTTCAGCCCGAGAGGCCTGGGTCTCTCAGAACAGCCCATAAGTTCAGGAAACAAGCCTCGGAGGCTGACACATGAAGGGTAGTCTTTCTGTGGAACCTCAGTCTTCCAAAGCCTTTAAAACTTGAAGATAAAAGGTCGGTGAAGGTTAAGCCTCTAATGTGCTGAGAAGTTGACATCTTACTGAATCAAATAAAAAATAATCATTTGAAAGTTAAGAAGAATTTCTGTTTGAATCTGCTTCGAGCACAGTAGTTGAGAGATAACTAAGCCGACAAACCCTCCTGGAGATTACTTTAGGCTTCGTGAAATGATTTACCAATTTTGGGGGTGAACTGAATCAAAATATTCAAGTCAGACTCAAGTGAGATGAAACAAGATTCCTTCTGTAGTTGTAGTAAAGATTTTGATGCATCCCAATGATTTGAATCTTGTGATTCAGTTCTGATTCTAATTCAGTTCATGTTTTTGGAAACAACTTAATCAAAACAAGTCTCAGGGATAAATCAAGATCCCTAGTGTAGTAGTAGATGATTGGCCTAATGGTTAGAGAGTCGGACTCGTAGTCCAAAGGTTGCGGGTTCGAGTCTCGGGCCGGCAGGAATTGTAGGTGGGGGGAGTGAATGTGCAGTGCTCTCTCCACCCTCAATACCACGACTGAGGTGCCCTTGAGCAAGGCACCGAACCCCCAACTGCTCCCCGGGTGCCGCAGCATAAATGGCTGCCCACTGCTCCG
Organism: Tor tambroides; assembly: GCA_021397915.2. Taxonomy (NCBI): domain Eukaryota; kingdom Metazoa; phylum Chordata; class Actinopteri; order Cypriniformes; family Cyprinidae; genus Tor; species Tor tambroides. Next base: position 15,950 of record JAFVLL020042081.1, read on the forward strand.
GGTGTGTGTTCACGGTGTGTTTGTGTTCACTGTTGTGTGTGTGCACTTTGGATGGGTTAAATGCAGAGCACAAATTCCAAGTATGGGTCACCATACTTGGCCGTATGTCACTTCACTTTCACTTTGTGCTTGCTTTTTCTTTTTGTTGAATGAGATAGACTCACATGCCAAACTGAACGAACAACATTACCTTTCTGTTCAGTCATTGTTCTTTAGCTCTTCAGTTGTCTCAGTTTAGTGTCAGTCCACTCACTCTCAATGTCCTGGGCCTGACACCTTGCAATCCATTTGCTATTTTGGCTTATACACTTCAACTATTGCCTGTGTAACTTCAGAACTTTCTTTAAATGAAACAGACACTTACATGCTCTGGTGAAACTTTGTGGTTTAACATCTTTAATTCTGACAAAAGTGTGCAGCATATGTCACAGGAAATGACATCAGACACCCAAAAGTGGTTGGGATTTCTGGAAAAACTTTCTGTAAAGTGGTAGTGTTGGTTGAAGAGCTTCACAGCACTCGTTCTAATATGCTTGTCAGGAGAAGGCTATCGAGGCGTGTTCTCATCTTGAGCTAAATTAAGACAAGTGCCTCAGCATGTTCTACTTAAGTCACTCTGAAATACTTATTCACTCGTAAAGAAAAGCCTAACCAGACTGCTAATATTACAACACAACCTTTCACTCACTCCTTTTAGAACTTTTCTTTTTCTTTCTTTCTTTCTTTCTTTCTTTCTTTCTTTCTTTCTTTCTTTCTTTCTTTTTCTTTCTAATCTAGTTTTTGAAAAACTATTTTCTTTTATTTTGTATCAATTACAGGACTTCCTCAAGATTTTATGTCAGGAGGCAGGGTGTGAGGTGACTGTCCAGATTTTAGGTGGCACTGAAATTGCTTTCTACAATAATCATGCAGTGATTGGATTTTGGGGTGTTATGGGAAGTGCTAGCCATAGAGAACTGTCAATTTAAGTGGACTCTGGGGCTTTAGTGTCTTGTTAGAGAAAGGTGATTATAGTATTGTATTATTATTTTTTTCCCTTGCTACTCCTGTGGTCATATAAATTCATTTTCACAGAATTTTACCTTATTGGTTAGATGCACCGAGACGATAAACTGTTTGTAATGTCTGGTCAATCTATTTAGCAATTAATTTTTTTTATTTTTATTTTATTTGTTTATATTTTGAATTTTTCCCCCAAAAAACCAAAAACATGTTTTTAAAATAAACTTTTTATTAGACAGCCCTACTACTAACTAAACTTGCATTTTTATAAACTAGGCATTGGGATGGATTGCTGCTGTTACGTCGTGGAGTTAAACTGGTGGCCATGTGTGCACACTGATCCTGTCTCTGGGCAGTGGGCACCACATCAGACTTTATGTAATTGCCATTGTTTAGCCAACATCGCCTTTTCCGGATTATGCATGCCATGCATGCTAGGCTGGACCAAGCCATGAATTTAGCGCCAAGCTGCTCTGCAAGCAACAGCTTCTTGTTGGCCCTGTGGGCTGGTGCTTAACCTTTGAAAGAAGATAAAGGGAATATTCAGATGAGTGGGGTCGAGATCATGTGATGATGAGGCTGCTGAGGAGTTTTTTATTAAATTAATCTAATCTTCCTCTTCTCGTCACTTAATCGCATGAATTATTATTAGCTGATTCTCTCCAAAAGCGTGCTTTGCACGTTAAATTGCTGAAAAATGGTTGTTTGCCGCACTGGCGATTGTATTTAGGGTATTTATAACAGCATTTATGACAGTGAGTCAAGCTTTTGCTTGGCTTAGCATTTCGGGTCTTTGCCTGTAAATGGCACTGCACCCATTATGCATTGCATGAGTGAGGTGAAGACTAGGTGAGACCTGTTCTCTAAACATCATTTATTCATGAGACATGATGCCTTTGAACATGTGAAAACACCCTGGGAGCCAATGTTTGCATACTCATGTCTCTCTAATGAATGCATGACTTCTTCAGATGTGATTTTGCTGAAGAGGGTGCCAGTTTGACAGGGAATGAAATTCGTCACGCTATGACTGGTGAAAAAACCCTCCACCCAATCCCTGTATAATTTGAGATGATCATTGGTTTCATTTTAGTCGTTACATCATAAAACAACCTGCTGTGGGAAATTCAGAACCATCATCTTGACTGATTTGATTTGTTCCTGACACATGGTGCTGTTGTAAACCGCTTTGTAGACTTTGATGCGAGGTAGACGCGTACATTTTGTAGCCCTACGGGAATGTACGTACACGTAAACTCCACTGACCGGCCTAATCGCCTCACCAGCTGCGTCAAACACGAGTGTTAGAAATCCTCCTGAAGTAGCTGCAGCTAGATTAGAACACTCATCCCACACGGACACTTCTGCCTGACAGGTGTGACAGTATAGATTTGGCCAAGCTTTAATGGAGACCATCTCTCTCTCTCTCACTCACATTGACATTAAGGTCAGGAGTGAGCAAACACTGAAAACGAACATAAAATGCTTTTTTACACAGATAGACACTGTTAATCCAGAGCCATAGGAACCATCAGAGAACAAAAGCCTGTCTGTTGTCAACTGCTTCCCTTAGGGCTTTCAATTTCTTGCTTAAACTTTGCTTTTTCTGTGGATGAGCTCTATTTTTCTGCCTTTCCACAGCTTATGTTTTTGTTATTGCTAGTCCAAAATTGAGCCCACGGTAGAAACAAGTTAATGAAAATGTTCATTAGATTCATTTAACTGGAACCCTATCGATCTTTGAATGCTCTCAGGAAGAAAATGAAGAGAGGGAAGAAAAAAAAACTGCAGTCAAATGCAGGCTAACAGAGAGGCTTTTCTTACTTTCAAAGCAAGTGGTTATAGTCATAATTTCCTGCCTGAAAATCACATCCAATGTGAAGTAAAACTCGCAAGTGTTAATGTTTCACCCAAAGCTCAGGACATATTTTCTTCAATTACTACTTAATTTATGATACTGCGAATGCATTCACAGATTCAAAGTGGATATATTCAGTTTACTGCTTTCACTGTAATTAAACACAGGTATTTGTCAAATCCCTAGAAAGGCACTATTTGATTAGATTGATCAATATTTTATTCTTTTTATTTAATGCCAATATTTAATTTAATGCATTTGTAGGTTTCTTTAAGTTTTCTCCTAATGTATCATAGTCAAGAAAAGAATCACGATTCAGTGGATGCATTTTAAATGGATTATTTTCCAACGATTCATATTTAAGTCATATTTCAAGATCAGTGCATATGAATTAATTTTAATTTGATGCATGAAGTTGCAGCCCTAATTTGTAACAAAATAAAGATGTATTTTGTTGTTTTCTTTTTTTATTTTTCAGACTTTATTGACCATCATTTGTCTCATATACATATTATTAATGCACTTAGCAGTAGTTTAGTTTCTCACAAAATCTACTGTAAGTACTAATCTTGGTTCCACTGAGTTTTATTTTAAATTAACAGGGGTATTTGTTGGCTACTGATGAAATACTTTGGCCTCCAAAATTGAGAACTTTATTGTTTGGCCCATAAAGTGAGCCCTTTTTGACCCCCTGTCAGAGCTAGGATCTAAATTTAACTCCCATCAGCTGAAAGTCTGGCTGGACTTCAGATGACCTAACAGTGTGATTTGGGTTAGAGAGGCCACATGGCTTTACAGTCAAAGATACGGTCACTAAGACCTTCCCTGTCAAATGGCTGCGGCTTCTGATTCTGCTGAAACGGCTGTTTATTCCTTCCATTTTTACAGGACAACTAGCTTACAAACTCTGTCACTGTCCTGTAGAGATAAATTCTTTCTGCTGTTCTTAAACAGTGATTGAAGTACTTTCCAAAAACAAGCCCTCTCAGCAGAATTGTTCAAGGAAAAGTTAGATTGTGATAGAGTGGGTGCTTTTTGTGTCTTAGGCAGCATTTTAAAAGCATAAAAAAAGCTCTAGCCTCACTTAAGATGGATGCAAAAAAGACAGTTCAGATCACCAAATAGAGATGACTCCTGGATATTTTGGCCAGTCGTTGATGTGTCAGTGCTTTGCCATGTCATGTTCCTCAAATTGTTGACCCAGCTGAGAGAGAAGCAAGGCCATAGATGGAAGGGACAGCCAACTGTACACTTTCAAGAATTTTCCCAGGAGGCCCAGCGAAAGGAAGCACAGGTGACTGGCTCCTAACCTCTGACACATGAACCAGTCATGAATATGACCTCAGCTGACCCTGCTTTTCATGTAGCCCATGCCAGATGTGGCTTACATCATCTTAGCACCAATTAGTTCCGGTCCAAAGGGAGGAAGCTTCTGTTATATGACTTGTGGTAGAAATGCTGATACGGTGACTAGGCCAATTTGTGACTGACAAGCGCCAAATGTAACACGTTGATGGTGCCCATCAGAGCACGCAAGCTACATTGGGTTGTGCAACTTGATTTTTGATTACCATGGAAAAATGCGATATTGTTTTTTTTTTTTTTATTATTATTATATAAGTTCATAAAATATTCATCAATATATCAGTGTATTTATATCAATGTATTTTTATTTTGATTGATTTTTCCTTACAGTATACAGTGCAATCTATATTTAAATATAACATTTATAATTTATTAAAAAAACATTTACAATTTATAAAATGTATAATTTATTTTTCATAAATATAAAATGTATTTATATTTGATATTTATGCCAATGTATTTTATTTTATGATTGGATTTTTTTTTGTCTACCGTGTACAGTACATATTTACAATATTTATATAAAATGTAAAAATATTTATATTTTGTATAAATATTTTCTTCAGTATACTCTTTATTTAAATATTTGTAAAAAAAAAAATATATATATATATATAGTTTTTCTATAAAATATTCTAATATTACATATATTAATAATGTAATATTGATAAATATTATATATATTATGTAAATATGATTCAGAACTTTCTAACTGATGATTGGGCAAATGACTGTTGTTTCAAGTTTTCATAGTATGTACTTTTTCTGATTTCAGAGTCTTGGATGCACATTGTCAGCACAGTTGTCGGTTCAGTTCTTCTGCGCCAGGCAAAGAACTCTCTGAGCTTTTTTTTTTTTTTTTTTTTAGATCCCATCTGGGATGTATTTTGATTATGACATCTATTCATTAGAAAACCCTTGATTCTGAAATATGAAGAATCAGACAAAGTTCTCAAATTGAGTTTGCTATGTGCAAAAAATATAAACGACAGTTGCCTTTTTAGTTGTTTTAGCCATATGCTGGACGGAATCAGCATTCCGGCATGAGCGTTTCAGTGAGGCTCAGTGTAATCGATGTGACCTCTGAAGATTCTTCTCCCTGTCACACAAATTTCCCTATCCAGGAAGTAGGTTAGCAGGGACTAGAGTTTCTAGGTGCGAAAAGCCCATTGAAGGATGTCCGGCGCCGACTACCATGTGCTTGTGCGAGCTCGGGAGGCCTTTGAAGATTAGAGTGCCAACAGAGGTACGTCGGGTCAGGGTTACTTGTGTCCGTGCGTTAGATTCACTTCACGTGGGACTTCTAGTTACTGTGCGGTACTGTGGCTGCTTCTCACACAGCCTGCTGAGATGGAAAGACATGCTGGCCGTGTGGACGGCATCAGAATAGATCAGTGGTATCAGACGGATATGGAATAGAGGCCAGTCATTCCAGACTCTCTGCTACCTACAGCCAATTACTTCCCCGTGGGCCTCTGCTAGTCACACCAAGGTTGTTTGAATGGGGAAGTATTTTCCGTCCTGAATTTCAAACCCATTCACAGGTCTAAAGATGTTCGAGAAATCAGGTCAGAGCTGTTTGATTTTTGCACTTTCAGAGCTTATTGAAATATTGCCAGCTCTGAAGGCTTTGATTATAACTCCACACACACACCTTTCCTGTTGGTATGTAATGAATATTAATTTCCGTCGTATATATCGCTCTCTTATCTGGCTGTCCTGATATGAGTCTATCTGTACACTCTGCCTCACGTCTGGCCAATCGTCATATGCCAGCTTATCTGCCACGGTCTCAGTAAACAAAGTTACAAACTCCTTTTCTCTGAAAGTCACCCAAATTGTATAATTAACCCTCTTCTGGACAAAAAACCCTGAAGTTATGTCCTTTCATTTGGATGTTTGCCTTCCCAGAAATGTTAATTAGGCAGACTAAGTCTTAGAAGCTGTCAGAATGTCTTACATATTTGATGATGACCGCTTCTGGTGAAAAGTGTCCATTTTTGGCTCCAGGCATCTGCAAATATCAGTTCAAATGCTATTTGAGTTTTTTATTTAGTGAAATAAATGAATGCAAATACACTGGTTACAGTATATCAAGTGCAAAAAAAAAACCCTCAAATGTGACAGAGGCCCACAGGGAGGTAGGAGATATTGAACCATTAATATTAAATGAATTGTAAAGGATTTTTATATCACACTATAGTGTGCTATATTATATATAGCACACTGTTAATGAATACTTATGTTTTGTTCTTGAATGAATCAGGGTCATTTAAGTGAACAATTCAGTGACTCATGAAGACAGTCACTTGTTTGTTTTTGAATGACTGAGAAATTTTTTTATCTAATCATTTAAGTGAATAATTCAAATGACTTAATCATAAAGATCTTGTCACCACCTACTGGCATAACAATGTATAACTGGCATAAATTTATTATCTCTTTTTCCCGATTTTGGATAATCCAGTCCAAAATAAATAAAATAATTTACAGCTGAGAGATACGGTATAAATATATTCTTTTTATTTGGAACTATATGGGTGGCAACTGAAATATTATTCATAGCGAAAGAATGTCTTGGATCATTGCAAAAGCATTGCATCATTACAAACACAGCCTTGCATTATTCAGCGTATCAGTTCCAGTGATTTGTTTAAAGTGGTTGTAAAATAGCCAATATATGCTACTGATAGTATGTATCACTGTATGTAGAAGTTGAAACATTTTCACCATATCAGATATCCTTGCTTGGTATATTGAAAATAGGTTAATGTTTCATCTAAGGGATTTGCATAATTTATTGTTCAAATGGGACCCCCGACAATCATGCCATATTTTGCCAGTGGTCTAAACCTTGGCAAACACCCATCATCAGCTACGGTATGAGGGTCAGTCCTTACATACGCACTCCCACAATGCCATGCTGAATTAATCTCTCATGCTGTCATTGCCTCTTTGAGCCAAAATCTGTGCAATGCTGGTGTGTATTAGAGCGTGATACCTCAACTAAAATTGTCTCAGGATGGAGTCTTTGGGCAATTGCAGGTTTGCTGTACTGGTATATTAGATGTCGCTTTGCTATTACTGATCACAGGCGGTTGTTGAGTCTGTTAATGCATGTGGTGTTACAGCTAGAGGAACGCTTGTTTACTTAGTGTTGAGCAATTTCAGCTCTCCTCCTACTCTAGATGCAGCCCATTGTGATTCACAAGCTTGGCTTATAAAATGTTAATAGAAAAGATGCAGATGACCTTGAAGCAGACGAGAGTGGACTGATCAACTGAGATATCAAATGAAGCTCCAGAGATGGCATATTTTAAAATGCTGTTATTCTGCTTAGGCTTCGAGTAGAAGCGAATATAATGAGTATTGATTAATTCTGGACCAGTCATACGGGAGAACAAGAAACTCATAAATTTCTACTAACTCTCTGCCCCTGACCGTCATGTTAACCTTGCTGCAATAAAATGAAATTGTATTATTACAGCAAGGCAATCAAAACCTTACATTGTTGCACGCCTGAGGTTGACGTTATCGACTTGACCAGAAAACCGCAGTAAGACATACACATGGCTTCTTTATTTATGACCAGTTTCTCGCACCCCTGCCCATGTGATCCGTATCTGCGAGATATGACCTGGAGGGCCACGAGTGGGTGTTTGATAGCCGTTTCCTCATTGTCCCCTTATGTGACTTGGCTTCCCCGCCGCTTCGTGTTGGAGGTCACCCTCCATATCACATTACTGGATGGTCTTCAGCATGGACATAACTGCCAGGGCGGACACACATGAGCTCATTCGGTTTTCTACCTCTTCTTCTCTGATGGCCCTATTATACTTCATGAATAGGCTCTGTGATTCATACAATACCTCCGATTTATGAAAGCCATCCAGATACGGAGGAGTCTCTGAGGCGTGAGAATTGAGTGACAGTTATTCATCGTGATAGACAGGCCTTGTATTTTCACCAGAGCGCCAGAGTAATTAGCATGTTACTGCCGGGAATGTGTCTTGAGATGGTGCGTAAAATAGAAGAGGGATTTTGTGTGCCAGCTTCTTTTCAGGTCAAAGGTGAGCTATGTGTGGCTGCTGACGGTAATAGAAGAGACGGGTGCATGGATTGGCTCTCAGGCCAGGCCTAATGGGAAAACTGTATGCAGAGGCAAATATCTTCAAACACTCGCATTCATACACATGCAGAATATATCCTTTTGCTTATCCAAGCTAGGCCTTGTGGGAATTAATATAGAGTTCAGCCTGAAATAGAGAGCATGACTTAGATGGAGAGAGCGGGGTGCTTGCAGAAATTCAGGTTAAATATTTGGATGCAGGATTCGCTCAAGGACTTCCTGCTTCTCCTTATCACACAGAGCGGTAGGGGATGTTCTTAGATAGAATCAGAACATTAAAAACTTTATCTTTCCACACAATGGCAAAGTTATTTTCCTAAAGACGTTTTTCGCTAAAGCTTGTGTTTGTCCTTAAAGGATGAAAGTGTGATTTCGGGGGTGTGTTCTTAGGACCTTGAGGCTGGTTTTCATGGGAAAAGTCTGCTTGTGGAGTTCAGATTGTTGCTGTCTCAGCATGCTAAGCATTCCCTTAGCACCCGCAGCGGCATTAGTGGCTCATGCATACAGATGGAGCCGCTTTCTCATGACCTGTTTACGCGTTGGTAATGTGGGTTTTCATTAAATCAGCTAGTAGAACGTGGAAATGTCACCATATATACTGAGATTATATATTCTAGTGATGACCACTAAGACTAGCTGATCAGTCGATCGATTAAAAAGAAGAGCATTTATTTGAAATAGAAATCTTTTGTAACATTATAAATGTCTTTACTTTTACTTTTGATCAATTTAATGTGTCCTTGCTGAATAAAAGTATCAATTTCTTTAAAAAATAAAATCTCATTGAACATTGGTCTATGCATTCAAAATACATTCTATACATTCTATACATTCAAGATGCATTCAAAATCTAGAAAACAAGTAGTTACAACTTCAGAAAAAAAAGATGCTGTGTATATCATTCATTTGATTGACTGAAATCCCCGTTTCCTGCTTAACACGACAAAAAGTGATGAAAAATAGACAGGGAGCAAGAGAGGGAAAGAGGTTTGTTGTATTCTGCACGCATGACAAATAGTGTCTGCTAGGACAGCATTCGCTTGGTGGCGTGTGCAATGCAGGAGAGAGACAATTAGTCTGAAAAACATGCTGTGTAATGTTGAAAACAAGCTTGAAAGGCAGTCAGCAGTGAAGCTGAAGCTTGTCACGTTGACACTGGCAAGAATTCATTGTCAGTGTGCATCAGAACAAGTGAGCATGTGTCGCTCATTTTTTGAGAAGAATCTCTCTCACTTTCTCTCTGTGATGTTATAACTAGCAAAGGCATATACATTCTCGATTTAAAGACTTAATTGACCTCGCTAAGAATCCCGGGCTCTCCAGAGTGGAAGGAAGTTGTCTACTTTCCGCCGTCATGCAAAGTGACTATTGATTATGCTGTATGTCTTTGATAGTGGATTTCCTCTCTGTACCAGGGAAAGAGAGATCATCCTTTAGCACTTAAGCGGATGTGCATATTTAGCAGCTCTGGTCCTGCGGGGCTGTGTAATGCTATGATATGCACTGCTGTGTTGTTGTAGCTGCAGGGTCTATTGTGTTGCGTGATAAAAGCCCATAAATGTATTTACATCCTGTTGGTGTGCATGTAAAGCATGCAAGACATACAAAATACATTCATCCCAGCTTTGAATGATTCGTGGGTCGTTGTTGGACTTCTAACATGGGGAAATCCTGCATGGACGTCGTGCTGCTGAGAGGATTAATATAAAAGCTATTTTAGCAACGATTCTGGTTTGGATTTCAGCCACTTAGGCCTCAAGTATGTTTGTATTTCAAAACTGGAGTTACATGAGTGTAGAGTACTCTCAAGATGGAACTTGGGTGGGAAATTGAAGTACTTCAAATGAATACGTGAGCGGAATATTTCATCACCTCGGCTTCGTTGCGCTATAAAGCCAAGATGAGCGAGTCCAGCTCACCTCTGTACCACCTTCTGATGAAATTTCATCGCCACGTTGGCTTCAGACAGAGTTGACAGGTGCCAGTCTTCGTCTGCGAGCCAACTTTTTCCAATATCATTTTATTTTCTCTGTGACCTGGTAGTTCAAACAGTGTTTTTGAATTAAAAATGAACTTAGAAACCACAAATGGTTGCTTTTGGGGATAGATGGAGAATCTGTTCACCAAGAGCTCTACGTCCTGCAAATGAATCAGTGGAAAAGAATGTTTCCCACTCATGACTTTGTCAGCTCGATGAGTGAAATGCCAGAAAAAGAATCGAAAATATGCATTGATGTCCCAGCTTCTCCAAATCCCAGCCCGCGTCTTAAGTTTCCGTGAAGCTCAGGTCTACGTTTGCAGACAGCCAGCTAACACACCATTCTTGAGAGTGAGGTTGGCAGCTGGTCTCAGATTAGGAGATAGATGTGCACATCATGTTGATTTAAGGGAAGAATTCCAATAACAAGAGCTGTTCCTCAAACACAACAGCCTCTGCCAATATAAAACCCTTTATTTATATAAAGGTTTAGGATTTTTGTTGCTGTTCTCAGTGAAAGATTGATTTTTATTCTGGAAGGGTAAAGACATTAAGCATTAATGACCAACATCTTAACTCACTAGAAGCTTACTAATCTGTCCAGTTGCAACGTGCAATACAATGGGAAAAGTACCATTAAAGACTTTTGAAGCCATATGATAACTTCCTGTTCCAGATGGAAATTTAAGTTGTACTATTATAGTTTGTTTAGTGCAATTTGTTTACAGTAGTTCATAATTTATTACCATCTGTCATAGCTTTAATATCTCATAATCAACTTATTTTAGTTAATTAGTACTATAATTAATTTAGTTTTGGTTTCCATTTTATTTCACTGGTATCTTTTGAAAATATTTACAGGCATTAAATTTCTCTACACATTCTAGTGTTATTGCTACTGTGTCTAGTGGAATTTTCATGTTTAATGCAGGCAACCTGTGAGCGTTTCAGGTTCTATAGTGTACCATGTATCTATAACTAAACACATTTTAATAGTGTAGTTTCAGTTCTTAAAAGTTATGCACCTCAAGACACGTGATGTCAATGAAGTCAAATATCATTGCCTCGTGTGTTGTCCTGTTGTTGAAGATTATACGTTATACTGGTTTGAATCAGCATTAGGATGAACTATTTCTTTTAGCCATGGCTAGAGATTTGAGGTCTTGTAAAGTGAATGTCATTTCTTCAGCTCTGCAACTGTGCTGGACTTGTCCTCCGTCATCTTTGGTCCTCTGAGTCCAATACTGCTCGTGTTCTTGGGCTCTTCAGACCCATATCCAATGCTTTTCAGTCCTGGCTCTGTCCCAGCATCCCCTCTGGATGCCCAGGCCTGTCTCTTCCTGAGATAAGAGTGCTGCTTTTTCAAGGCCGAACAAACTAGTGTTTGCTGTTTGTTTGCCCAGAACAGCAACATCTGTTTGTCTTGGGGAACTGAAAGCACTATAACTCTAGCACCATTTGGACTTTGGGTTTATAGCCCTATAGAGGCATTTTGATGGTGTGTTCAAAGCTTTTTAAAGTCTAGACACCTGTGGTCCCAATATTCCTTTTATGAGACAATGAGGGGCTAATAAAGACTATTTATTGTTTATTGGGTCATTTATGCATTACAAAATTTTTTAAATGTAAACACAACTTTCTGTTTTAATCATCTCATTTACTGCTTCTCAGAGAATTGTATTGGTAGTCATGTGATGTGCACTACCCTTCAAAAGTTTAGTGTCGCTAAGCTTTTTTTTTAATGTTTTAAGTCTCTTATGCTCACCAAGGCTGCATTTACTGATCAAAATACAGTTAAAGAAATGTTGTAAAATATTATTAATATAATATAATATATTTCCATTGACATGTCAGTGGGTGTGTATGCTTTCCTTTATCACATATTCTAGCTCTCATCTTCTAGATTCGTCTTCTCTATCCTAATTTCAATCCATAATTAAAGAGCCTGTAGTCCTCGTAAGTATTCTGTCGAGCTGCCAGAAATCTGCGGAGCAGAGCGGCACAAATTAGCCAACGGTATCTAATAGGTCCCCCCCCCTTCTGCTCCAATTCCTGTTCCTTCTCATCCTCCGCTGTGAGAAAGTGAGCTGTGGTGGCAGGTGTCAGCTGAGAGAGCCGGCTGCTGATTGGTAGAGATGTTCCAATTGATTTTGAGTCGTTGAGCCCATTTAATGCCAGATGTGAGATTTTCAAGATGAAAGTTGAAAGCACCAAACTTCTGCTTCAATGAAACTTGCATTTCTATGTTATTTCTCATTTAATATTCTGTTTGTGTCAGAAAAATGTAGTAAGATGTGTTGCCTGTGTCTTTTTATGTTGACAATAGGCAATTTTTTTTTCTCATCATTACTTGTTTGTAAAAATCATATCCGTGTCAATGAATACATACACAAAAGCTCTCAAACCGTTTGTTTAAAATCAGCACAAAGCAATTTTCTGTCTTTGTGACATGTGATTTCACTCAATTCCATCTTCTCAAATGATCCCGTATGAAACTTTAAACTGTAAGTATTGCTGTTTAATCTTTCTATAGCGCATCTGTCGGCTTTTAAGGCTCGCTACTGATTTTCTTCAGCAGTACATTTTTCCCACAGTTCTGCTGCATTATTCACCGTCAGGCTTCTCTTTGAGACACTGCTATGGCAGACCCGACTCTCTTCTTCACTGTGGGGGGAAAACTGTGCTTTGTGGAAACAACGGGGGGTTTAGTCGAAAGCAAAGACAATGTGAATTTGTCATGACTGTTTACAGCTGTTTTTTTATTAGTTTACTAAAACCACTCATGTAAGGAGCCAAAGAGACAGATCGAGATGTCTATGCTGGAAAGCGTAGAACAGTCACAGTTTTTTTTTTCGTTTTTTTTTTTTTTTTTTTTGACTGAGACGGCGGGATGTTTTGATACTCATTAATTCTCCAATAATTGCCGAAAGAAGCTGCAGGCAACCCTCTGAAGAGCAGCAATTTGGACCCATCATTCTTGGCTTTGTTATCTTTAGATTCGGGCTGGTTTGGAGAGCTTCTGTCCATTTATTTTTTTAAATAGAAAGTTTCAAGTTATGATTCATTCTGATTAACCTCCTGGGAGTTGAACATCCTGGGAAACTTCTTGAAAGGTTTCAACTAGCCCTTAATTTAGATTACAGCAAATTCTGACCTATCCAGATATAAGCTAACATTCTGAGAACTATTTATGTTTACATTTATGGATTTTATCCAATGTGACTTACAATCTACTCAGTCAAACCAGGGTTCCCACGCTTCTTGAAAGTACTTGAATTTCAGACATATGGATTCAAGGCCTGGAAAGTACTTGAAAACAAACATAAATTTAGTTTATTGCGCTATTTCAAAAATTGTCCTATATGTGCTGTCAAAGACAGAACGAAACGGCACAAATGATTGGGATGGAGATGGGGTAGCGCGTAACTTACCGTGTGTTGATGTGCAGCCTAGAGTTTTCTTAAGCCGCTCCCGCTGAGTTTCTGACCATTACCGCCCACTCCCGCAACGTGTGTGTCCCGCTCCCACAAACATTCTAATATTGTATATAGTTTTCGCGCTATTAATACGTGGGGTTTTGAAATCACATTTGAATGAGCGCTCGCAGTTCACTTTTGATTTCGCGATCACGCGCACTCTGTGTAAAGTGAGCACATCTTTACAGTGCGTGAATAATTATTAGGCACGTTGATATTCTGATCATATTTTTTTCCAAGCACATTTTACCAATTCCAAACCACATCGATCTTAATAACTACTATTAATTTTGTATTTAATCATTTATAAGTGATATATAATTGCCCATGAAGGCTGCTGGAAGAGTTATTATAACATTTAACCACTTTTTATTAATTTAAAAATTGCGAAATTCTTTCAGATTTAAATCTTGTACAAGAACTACAGCAAAAACCAGTTTGATGCATATTTTATCAATATTTTAGAAATTGTATTTGAATATTACCAGTATTAACTTCAATGGATTTCATTAAATTCCTTTGAACACGACTGCTCAAAACGGTCTAAATTTATGAAACCTACACATTCAAAATATTATTACTCTGAAATTTTTAATGTAAATGTTAAGTGTAAGTAAAATGTTTAGTACTGTAAGGTCTTTCATGACACTACATATGCTGGCGTGTGAATTTGATAGGTGCTTGATATAAAATAAATGGTGCTTAAAGTCCTTGAATCTGGTGTTCATGAAAGCGTGGGAACCCTGTCAAACCCATGATCTAGGTATTGCTAGCGTCATGTTAGCAATATAAAATATAACAAATTGAAAAAAAAAATACACTCCAAAAATAATCTAATGCAGCAATGCGGTCAACTTAATCTTTTTTTCATCTTTTATTTATAATCTGTCCATACTATTTAAATGTATTACTCTACAAAATAAAACTATTATTTCTTTATTTCTTATATGCCACAATATATTATCAATTTTTTGTAAGCACTTATAATTTATTATTCATATTATATTTATTTTATTTATATGTTCATATGATGAACATTTTCATTTTCTGAGTGCAAGGTTCCCATGTATGACTGTTTAGAAAGTTTGTAGAAAGCTTTGCTATTATAGAAGATAAATGGCTGAGAGTTGTTTATATCTCTTCCTCTCAAGCTAAATATGTTTTGTCTATCCGCTCAGATGAGCGATTATTTAGACTTGGCTTCTTCCTAGTATCCATTCATGATTTATTCTCCAAGATGGATGCCACTGGCTTAACGAATGAAAGGCAGAGATCGATTGCTCTCTGAGGACAGTTTCATCAGATCATCTGCTCCATCTGATCTTCTCATGGTATCAAAGAGATCTCCCAGATCTTTTAAATTGATATCATATCAAGTTAATTCAATATCTCTATCATCACTGGGACATTACAGGACTACTTTCTGTACAAACAGTACTTACGCCCATTAATGTGATTTAAAACTGCATTACCTGAAGCAAGGGATTCTCTATAGTCTATTTGAGCAATAAAGGGCCAGCGGTCATTTGAGCAGGATGAGGCTCCTCAGTAATGGCGTATCATTTCCCTCTTGGTGCTGAGTGCATACCAGCCTTTATGTCTTCATTACAATAGACTGTTTTATTTTAGTGTAAAATCAATGACAGCTAACTGGCTTCTTAAAGAGAGGCCCGCAACCCCCGGGGCGGTGCAACTCTCTTCGTTTTTCTCAATCTCTCTCTATTTCTCTATCTCACTCTATTTCTTTTTATCACCCTTGTACGAAGAAGGTTATTTCTTTTTATAAGCATATTTCTTTATGCAGTAGACTGCTATTCAGTATCTTCTTACCTTTAAGTCTACAGTGTGTCTTGGTTTCTCTAATCTTAAGTAGTAAACCATACATGGCCTCTTTCTGACCACCAGCTACTCCAGGTTCAATACAAGTTAAGCTTTATCAAGAGCTGCTGTGACTAATGTAAGCTGACTTGTACTGCAGTGTGATATGCTCCTATTTTAAACTCTGTTTTGCTAATTATTTTATAATTATTATACATGACATAATATCACATGAAAAATTATCACACCACGGGCCATTTGATCAACCAGTGAAGGAAAAATGTTGAAAAAAAAAGTGTAGGAAAAATGTTATAAAGTCGTACATTTTAAATTTAATTGTGTTATTGATTTAAAAAAAATATTATTATTATTAAATAAAAATAATTATTCATTTAGAACTGTGACTACTGCGGGTAATTTTCTGATTTTATAATTATTGTACATGCAGCTATTATGACTTAATATCACATGCACACAAGAAAAAAGGTGTTTGAAATGGTGTAAAAGTGAAAAATTCTATGAATTCATATAAATTTTAGCCTAAATGTGTTCATTTAAACAAATTATTATTATATCATTATTAAATTATGTAATAATGTAACTAATAGATTATTTTCTGTGATAACAGCATGTCACAGCAGCTGTTGAGAAACCTCAACTTGTTTTAAACCTGGAACATTCCTTTAATGTCCTTCAAAAACACACATGCACACCATTTTCAGTTACTCCAGGGCTTGTGTGTCCTAATAAATCGTAAAGACACGTGGGTCAGGGTGAGATAACCTCTCATTAAGGCTGGTTTGCTGGACACACACACTTTGACCCTCTTCTGAGGCAGAGCATGAAAAGGTTAATCGCTCTCTCTCAGCGGACCCGTACACACACAGATGATTCTGGAGGCCGTGTGAGTCACGTCCATCACTGGACTGTGAGTGAGCAGGTTTCTGTGCAGTTGATATAGTGGTCAGAGTGATGGATAAGTTTCTCGCTCAGCTCCTGGAGAACCTGTTCCATAGTTTCAATTACACTGACCTTGAGCTTAAACCACATGCCTCCTTGCAAACCCCTTTCATCAATTTAAATTGAGTTGTCTCTTAGAGCTTGAACCTTCCTGTTCTTTGATGTAAAATCCAAGAGTAAAATACCTTCATAAAACTTGCAGAAAGTCTGACTTTTTTTTTTTTTTTTTTTTTTTTTTTTAACCACCTGTGTTTTATTGTCAGTGTTTTATAAAAGGTACAAAAGACTTTAAATATTTTAATACTTCAGTAGGTTGGTATTAAAATGATATCAGTTAATGAAGTCTGTTTTTTAATGCAGTTTAAATGCAGTTCATAAAATCTTAAATTTTGCATATTTTTATGGTAAAGATCTGGCAACCCCCTCACCTTTTTAAAATGACACACTTGGTATCCTCTTTGTCCTGTGAGAAATCGGAGGTGAGAAGCAGTGTGTTTACCCATCCAGTGTTTATTCCTCAGGGGCTCTGCTTAAGACGCACCAAGTTGGGTGCGGCGTTGTGAGACAGGCTTCCCATGATAAATGTCCTTTCTGAGACGTTTTGTTTACTGAGGAGTCTGCAAACTGCCATGTCACCTTTCAACTCCTGCAGCAGCTTAGCATTACAGTTGTGCTGCTGTAAATACAGCCCAGTGCTTTTCAAAACAAACATTCGCCATATAGAGCATCAAATGTGAACATCCCCTCCAACCTTGAAGAACATTGACAGACTTAGGCACATTTTGCATGCGCTTCACTGGATTAGAAGCAACATCTTTTAACAATTTTGCTTTGAGAGTGAGATGCAAGGCTTCTCCCACACATATTCAGTAGTGTTTAAGATGCAGTGGAATACCAGCACAAGAGCAGTGCTGAAGCAATGTCTAAGCCTCCAGCTCTAGCTAGAATTGTGACACCTCTATCACCAGCAAAAGCAATGCAAGCATCAGTCATTCTTATGGAAATTATACGATTCAGTTTCCTTACACCATATACCACATACTATGTTAAGAACTTTTTGGAACTTTTTTTGATAGATAGATAGATAGATAGATAGATAGATAAAATAAAGTTAAAATAAAGTTAAAATGTTGATTTAATGAAATATTTATTTTTTAAAAATCCTAAAATTTAAAACACACACCATCTATATACTTATAAATAATAAATAAATTTAAAATACACACCATCTATATACTTATAAATAATAAATATACCACACTTTATAAATATACATACTATATATAAGTAATATGTATTTTTATGAATTTTGAGTTGAATTTTGATAAGTTTTGAAGTTGTTATATCCTAAAATGCTGAAATTTTATAACCGGAATACCTACAGATCTAAATATTCTGATAATAATATTAGATGTATTAAATAATATAGATATTTTTAGTTCAAATTTATACACCAGAAGTGTGTGAGGGCTGCTGGAGAAATAACTGAAGCTGTTTAAAGCAGATCAAGGAGGTTAGGAGAGGATCTACCTTCACCTGAAGTCATGTGATGATGAATACTGCTTTAATACAGCATCCCAAGAGTCTGTGTTTGAAATATTTCTTCCAAAATTTCTCGTAACTGAGGTGAAATGCATGGTTTTAGACATTCTCTCCCTGTTTTCTCCCTCTATGTGCTCCCAGCCACATCAGCAGTGACTTTCTTAATTCCACTTCAGTTCAATGTAAAGATTTGACATCTTTAATATGCACCTATGCCATTGATTTACTTCTCTCACTATGTTATTTTAAAGAGAGATTAAAAATACTACAAACAGAACAGTCAAGAAAGGATTCTTGGAGTGCTGAGCTCAGTTGGGTGTTAAATTATTAAATCTGTCCAGTGAGTTGGTCCAAAACAAGTGAGAACTGAAGCAAGAGGGCAGAATCTCCCTCTCTCTCTTTCTCTCATCCCTTTTTTTTTTCATCTTAGACTCATCAGAGAAGAACAAAGCCTCCATTAATGTCCCCCGCCGAGGCACACACTGCTAATGCACCATTATGAGGCACTCGCCTCACCCCACTCACGTCCTTTTCCAGGGCTTTCAGGACTTTGCTGTAGCTCCGAGGACACTTTTTTCCTGTCTTTCCCTGCACGTTGCACCCCGTCCCTTGTCTTTTTTTTTTTTTCTTTTCTCCCACTAATGTGTTCTCTCACGTTCTGCCCCTGCCTCTCACCTCTGCTTCTTCCTGGAGTTTTTGATGTGACAGCACAGGCTGCCGTTTCAATCACAGGAGAGGTTTTACAAATAAGGTAAATGAGTTAAAATTGCACACAGCCTGAAGGATGGTCGGAGGGGCCAGTAAGAAGCATGGTCGATGTTTCCAAGCGTGCTCTGACTTTATAAGTGTTCAATGATGTTTTAAGCAGTGCTGAGGCAGTACGACCATGCTAATGCTGATGACCTTCAGTCACTGTTACACATATAAATGCTGCATGATGGATGAACACGAAATGGCTTAGTGATTTGAGAAACGGTGTTGTTAAATGTAGATTAGTCTGTTAGCTTAACCCTCAATTGTGCATTCACATACAGAAATATAGTGCCCCGGCAAACTTCCAGTGATAAATTAGCTCATATTTCAAATGCAAATGAGCTTTGTGGAATATTGTTGCAACATAATATAACAAGTAAAACAGAATTTTCAATGAGGGGGGAAAATGTAGGACAGTGTTTTATCCATTTGGAAATGACTGCATAGTGAAAACTGGTCCCTTTATGTAACTGGATGTTGTAAATTGTGTAAAGTGACGTTGAGCTTTTTAAAGGTGCTACATAAATGAAATATATTCACATTTAATTTTGTTTTATTTCATTTCTATCAGAACAAATAACATTTATATATTGCATTTATATTTTAATGCCTTAAAGTGATCACAGTAAAGACATTTACATTATTACAAAAAATATTTCAAATAAAACAAATAAAAGAATGTGACACTGAAGACTGGAGTAACAACTACTGAAAATTCAGTGTATAGTAACTATAATAAAATAGTAATACTTCAGAATACTAGCATTCTGTGTTATCTTAACATTGATTTTTTTTTTTGTTTTTTTTTTTGTTTTTTGTTTTTTGCTGTGATTCATATCTTGCGGGTTCAATTAATCAAGAAGTTAGGCTTGTAAATTGTAAAGTGTAATCTGAGCAAAAGTGACATGAACTGCAACAGACAATGCAGAGTCGCTCTCTTGTTTTTCTGTGGTTTCAATCGGGGCCCAATTATGATATTATGATGCATCGCAACGTATTAAATTGAATCATAATGTATCATTACGAGTACAGATATCCCTCACATCCTTGTTTTCATTTGCATCAAATTATACAAGTAATCTACTCTGACTAAGGTTTATAGAGGCTGCTTCCTCTCAGGTTATTTGACAACTTGCTGCTTCACAATGTGGAGGTTGATGCATCGAGTTCTCCATGTTACATTAGCACAGAGCCATTTCTCACCTCCCAGGGCATTACAAACGGCCCTCACCCTCAGGCTAAAGTGCTCCCTCACCAAACAGAGCATCAGCGCCCACTTTTAACCTGCCAAGTGTGAGATACACACAGCCTCCGTGTCTCTCACAGCGTGCTTTATCTCGCCTGTGGTGGGAAAGGTACTCAGCAGAAGAGCGTGCTGATAATTTCAACCACCATGACTGAAGGAATTTGTTCTCTCCTCAAGTTTCTTGAATGCATTGTCAGGCAGTTCAGTTAACTGCCTCATTTATGCTTGAAAGCGAATGAGGGTGCGTGTAAAAGAGATTAATAATTTACAACATCAGAAAAATCGAGGATGCGACTGTCGGGTTTGCTTTTATCGCCGTCGGACGGTTGTCGAACACGCTTACTCTTCAGCGACAACAGCACTCACACGGGGAAGGCACTCGTGATGCTTTCTGATTTGCCGTGTGGCGCCTGTCAATTTATCAGTGCCGGGTGCGATTCCGTATTCACAAGGAGATTGCTTTGGATATTCCAATAACAGTGAAGGAAATGTCAGCCGCTTCTTCCTCCTCATCTCTGCAGGCATCACTTTGTGCCCTTATCGCAGATTGATTGGGGGAAAACAGCCTCTCCTCTCAGTGTTGTCAATCAGAAGCTCCTATAAACATTACAGATTTGTCACCGCAGTCTGCGTGACTGCGTGCTGGACTCAAAAATGTCAATGGTCAGTCTTCTGTGTTTTATGAAAATCATGGTGAGGCCCTCAAGGGACCAAGATGGCAGGGTGTTTTTGCCTCCTAGAGGGACCTGTTGGCATGGCAACTTGTTGCCTGCTGTACTATTCTGCTGTTTCTCTTTAACTTTTTCCGCTGGGCCTCTGCAGATTTTACTGGGAGTTTGAGGCAGAAACACGTCGTGCTTCTTTGTCTACACGCTATATTTCAGTTGGTATTTGTGGTGCATAATGAATGTTGTTTTTCCAAACAACAGCTTTTGCTCTGAAACGATGTTCCAGAATGCATCAGTATCTCATAATCTGTTGCTTCTCTCTGCAGTTGTGTGGCTGTGGGCTGCTGGGAGTTGGAATCTGGCTGTCTGTATCTCAAGGCAGCTTTGCCACCTTCTCCCCTTCCTTCCCCTCTCTCTCCGCTGCCAACATGGTCATCGCCATAGGCGCCATCGTCATGGTGACGGGCTTCCTCGGTTGCCTGGGTGCCATCAAGGAAAATAAGTGCCTGCTTCTGAGCGTAAGTTATGCCACACCTACACACTTTACACTCCTGTGGTGTAAAAACACATTAATGGCCTGCTGAGAGAAGAAAATGTTTGCACTTACCTTTTAGCCCTGTGATGTCTAGTTATATATACAGTATAGAACTATACGATGCTTTATATGTTCTTGTCATGAATTGACCCTTCGCAGGGAGCTTGATTGACAGGCGATCTGACCAATCATAACGCAGAATCTGCCATTTTTGTCAGACAGAAGAGTAGATTAATGTCGGTGGACTTAAACTTGAGAAATGGTCTGCACTGACATCTTTCCACAGTTACGTTTTGATGTTCATTCATGTTTATTTCATGCTATAACTGGTAAAGAGGAAGAGATGATCGGTTCTAGAGATGTAATGGTATGAAAATTTCTTATCGCGATTATAGTGATCAAAATTATCATGGTTATCAGTATTATCACGGCATTGTTAAAATGTGCTGGAAATGTTCAAAAAGTACTGACACATTTCATTAAAAAAAACAAAAAACAAAAAAACAAACAAATAAAATGACTTTTTGTTTGCATAAACACTAAAACAAAAACAATAACATTACCAGTGATGTCCAGATTTTAAATGACAACATGACTGACAACAGTTTATCTAATAACATGTACGAAATGTTCAAATAAAACTTTGAAAAGGTTTCATAAAATGGTAAACTTCACATTTCAGCCTTTAAATAAAGAAATGGGTTAAGTCAAAATGATAACTGATTAATAAATGATTATATGTATTTTATCTGCTCCATCAGTAATTCTAGATACCTTATCCAAAATGCTATTGAATCTTTTCTGAAGACAGCCAGAACCTTCAGAGGTACATTCATATAATTAATTCACTCACTCATATGTAAAGAATAATTGACGACGCGAAGCGGAGTGGCCGTTACACCTCGGGTGTGCATTATTTTTCTAATAATTCAACGGTCCGGAGTCAATTATTCCGCTTATACTACGGT
>JAFVLL020042082.1:0-12500 GCA_021397915.2 Tor tambroides
AAATGGAATATTATAACTTTCCCAACCTTGTGCATATCCCATCCAAAGCCTTTTTTTTTTTTTTTGCATATTAACCACAAGGTGGCAGTAGTTCCAAATGAAGTCTGTGGCATGAGTTGCCCTTGAAAGCCCTTTTACAGAATTGGAGAAAAGAGACAGAGAAGATATTACAGCTTAAAAACAGAACAAGAACTAAAAGCAAACGCCAGAGCCTTTCTGGGTGTTAAAATAGAAGGATTGCTGTAGAGGTAGTCAGACTGTGGTGATCTGAACTAGGAGCATAAAGAGTGAAATCATGTCATGGGTTCTCAAGTTTCATCTGCATTTTAGCATAAGTGATTCAAGTGTCCAGATGAATACCCCCACCTTCCCAGGCTTCTCAGCTGCATGTGTGGAGCCAGCAGTGTCTGGTAAGCTGCTCGAAGACCTACCGCTCTGCAATAGACTTGCAAATCACTCCTCCCTTCTGCCACCCCATTAGCATACAGATGTTGTTAAGAAAAGGAGAGTGGCCTCACAAAAGAGCCCTGATGTGAGAAAAATGCCCCTGCATTTCATTTACTGCCCAGCCTTGTCTCAATAAAAGGCAGTGAGACCTTTGGCTATTGTCCATGACCGTGTGTGACAGTGGGATGTTTCTTAGTCTTCCATGCACAAATGCTGGAACAATGAGCAAAGCAACACACAAAAGCCTTCATCTGTTCCCTTGTCCTTTGTGTGTGTTTTCAGCTTGAATAATTAAAAGAGCTGTCAAGTATGCATTTTTCTTTCTTTCTAGAAGGCAGATGGAAGGAGCAGCATTCAACCGTGTTTGTGTTGTGTTTAAAATTAAATGCGAGCAGAGGGCTTCACATGCAACTATTTGTAATAAGCAAAGCTCGAGAAGTTTCACCAGAAGTGAGTAAATAGCCACACACTGACGTTCAGCTGTACTTTAGAAAAGAAGCAAAGGAATGAGGCAAAAATTATCTTTTTTGTTCCCTTCAAACTTTATTTTAAAACAATATATTATAAGGAAAATGGGCATTGCCATCCCATGAAATGTAAACAGTTCATTTAAATTATATATAAACAAACATGAAACGAAAGCACAACACAACATACTGTTTTCCCAATTCGAAAAACGAAATAAATAAGTTTTAAGTTAACAAAAGGCAAAAGCGTGTCTTGTCACAAGGCAAAAAGATGAGAAACAACAACAATAAAATACAACCTACGAACATCAGAACTCACAGTTCATTTGCAAATGACAAGTTTCGCCTCTTAAGAGTGCAAAAGGCCGTGGTATAACTTGACTATTTCTGGTACATTGTCACTTTCACATTCACATTGGCTTGCATATGAACATCTTTGACTCTTCCTTGTGGATATCTCTGACTGATACTACTGAGAAAGACAGTGGAGTGTGTCGATAGCACTTTAAAATGATCCTGAGATTCCAACTTTGAGACTCTGTGCAGCTGGTTTTCATTAAAGCTAAGAGATATAGCTCGTGCAAAGCAGACAAACGGGCTCAAAGAAACAAACTAAAAGCCTTATCTACACTGTTCCTTCTTTAAACTGCATATAAAATGAAAACAAACAATGCATAATACAAAAAAGCAATAAATAGTTTTTTTTTTGTTTGTTTTTGTTTTTTTAGAAAGGACTATGGTTAAAACTACTCAGTAATACTGTCAATTTAAAAATGCCTTAACTAAAGGCTACAGTATGTTCAGAGAGCGGGTTAGATGTTACACTAGATGTATATACTCTAAGTTGCTCGGCTTTGGTTAGACTACAGATGGGCGACTTGGGAAGGTTCGTCCTGCAGACAAAACACTGCAGAGCAATTTCCAAAACAAATAAACCTAAAGTGAAGTTCCTACTGCAGCTTCAGACTGGTATACAACAGTATACATTGCGTTCATCACATTTGCAGAGAAACATCTGCATGCAATATGCACAGGTAATGAGTTCTAGTCATCTGAGACAGACAGGCGGCTGAAGATGGGCAGTCGTCGGCCCTCGATGCCTGGAGAGTCGCAGCCGCTCAGACTGCTGGAGCTGGTGTAGTCGTCCTGATCGGAGAGGGAGTCCGCAGACGCGCTTCTCTGCAAAGCCGACAGGCCTGTGAGCGCATACGCCAGATTTTGCACGCTCTCCAAGTCACTGATGGCATAGAAGCTCCCGCTGGTGCCAAGATCTGCAAAGGGGTGGCTGTGCTTCAAGGTCCCTGGTTCGGGGAACAGAGGAGACAGCAAGTCAGGACTCCCGGTTGAAGGCGGCGGAGACACGGATGAAGATCTGGAGAAGGCTAGGGCGTCCGGAACAGCGTGGAAACCGCTGAGAGTTTGAGGTTGCGAGGAGAAGCCGCTGAAGCTGACGCTTTGGCGGAGTTGTGGTCGCTCTCGGATGCTCTTTGCGTTCTCCGAAAGCTCGTTTTGCTCGTCTGCGTTGTGTATGAAGTGACATCGAGCACCGTAGGGGCAGAAGCCGATGGTGTGAAAGGTGCGGCATGGCTCAGTTTTGTACTTCGGGTGCCGATTGAGGCCTCTGAGCTCCTCCATTCCGTGAGCAAACTGGCATTTGGCTCCGTATTTGCAGGTGCCACTTTCTTCATAGGTGCGGCAGAGCTCTGTTTTGTAGCGGGTGGACATCGGCGCTGTATTGGTCATGCTGAGCATCTTCGGGCAAGTCAAGGAGCTGTTGCTGATGTTAAGGCCTGGCGGCGGTGGAAGAGGGCTCTCGCAGGTCATATGACCCTCGATCATGCTCACAGACCGGTCTACTCTGAAGGGGATCTGGTTCAGGGAGGAACGTGACAGCTGCTGCTTCTTCTCATGGCTCCAGTGCTGGTTGATGGCTGGCAGAGGCCATGGGCTGCTGTCGTTGCTGTTGAATTTAGAGTTGGTAAGAGTCACAGGGCACAGGGAATGCCTGCGCTGGAATCCCACCACGCGCTGCTTCTGTGTGGCTTCTGTCAGATCAATGCCGCGGAAACTCTGGGAACGGAGAAAGAGAGAGAACTCAGCATACTGTGTGGTGCATAAGTTTCAGTGAAGCAAGAAAGCAAATGCATGTAAAAAAAAAAAAAAAACACTTAAAGGGTTGATTCACACAAAAGTATTCTAAAGTTTACAACAGTTTATTTGGACCCCATTGGCATTTATTGCATGTCCAAAGAAAAAAAAATAAAAAAATTCCTAAGAATATATTCTGTGTTCCATAGAAGAAAGAAAGTCACAAAGGATTGTAACAATATTGACTGGGTTTCTATTTTCTGAGTGACATATCCATTTAAATTGATTTGATTATTGTTGAAATGCATGAGCAGAGTGCATGAGCAAGTTCCAGAGTGTTTCAAAAAAAAAAAAAAAAAACCTCATATTCTTACCTTGCAGAATTCATCATCCAACTCAAGGAAGGGTGTGAGGAAATTTGATGGCATTTTCAAGATGCCTGGCTGTGATTCTTTATGTGCAGTTAAAGATGTGTTGAACTGCTGAACAACTGATGTCAAGCTCTGCTTCTGTTACAACCCCACTGCTGGAATCTCATTTTATAAGCAGAAACTTCTGACTCCGCCCACCTTTTGAAGAGGCGTATTTTAGTGCCTGGTTCACACCTAATCAAAGCAAGAGTGAGAAAAGTTTGCTTGTGTCCTGTCTAGATCAAGCACAAACTTTGATCATTTCAGATGAGGTGTAAAGTATTTTAAAATAGATGAAGAAAGTTTATATATATAAACTTTCTTCATCTATTTTAAAATATGTACAGTAAATTTACAGTAAAAAAATTTTTTCAGCTACATTTCCCATTTTCAGTTAAATTTGATGACCTAAAAATAAATAAATAAAACTGAAATAAAAAAATAAACTGTATCAACAATATATATATATAACAAATGTCAAAATCTCCAGAAAATTACTAAAAAAGTTAAAAAAAAAAAAAAAAAATTATAAAAATAGAAACGGGTTAAAATATTAATAAAACCTATAGTAGTATCTTACTGATACAAAAATAGCATAATTCGTGTTTTGACATATACTTACATAACCATCTATATCAGAGCTATAATTTTGAGAACTGCTTTAAATGCCTTGAACTCAAACTAGCCAATAATTTGAGACTTCACAAAACTAGAAGCTCCTACAGTATATTGCATTATATCAGAACTTGAACATTTATGCAAATATTTTAACTCGTATAATTGTAAATCTCACAGAAAAGGCTTTGCTTCTCAGGTTAATGTAAGGTTCTGTGTGTGACACACTAAAATGAATCTGAGTAAACACAGTTATCTCTCCTCTGTTTGTGGTATTCAACTGTAAATGACTCCTAACCTGAGGCCATTTTCACTGTCGTCATTATGTCATTGTAAGAAACCTCATCATACTTGATGGGGCAAATCAAGTGGGCAATCGTAGCCCAAAATCACCCTCACCGGATCCAGAGTCCCTGGGAAACCCCTGAAAGGAGTGGAAACGAGGCACTGTCGTAATTAATTAAAGAGATCCAAAAGCTTTCAGCTGCATTAAACGGATTAGTCATCTGTACATAATAGTCCATTATCACCAATTTTGAGTCAATGATTTACAGTAGCAAGGTTTAGTTGTAGAGCACACTTGAATCAGTTGGGTTTCTTTGGTTTATTTTGAGCAGATTGTAAGTCTGATCCTGACATCAGAAGGTCAAATTAAATGATTTACTCAAACTTGTATGGCTTTTTTGAAAGTAAATGGGTCCAGTGTTGTTTTGGACCCCATTCACTTTCATTGTAAGGACAAAAACAGTTCTTCAAAACGTCTTCTTGTGGAAGATGTGAACAACATTAGGTTGAGCTCTGGAATGCATGAACATTTATTCTTGCGAATAAGTTCTCTAACCTAATAGTATGTCTCATTTCAGGTGGTTTTACCGTCTTAATCGTTTTTACATTTACACGGGACCATGCAAAGAAACCATGAGCAGTTCTCACCACATCAACTCCTGTGAAACAAGACACTTCAAATATTAGCAAAGCTGAGGTCTGGTCAAAAGACACCACTGTCCCTTTAACACACAATGAAGTCTTATCACAGAGTGGCGCGTCAACACCTCATACAATCCAGCTATGAGAATGATAGTGCAATGCAAACAGGCCGCTATCCCTGAGAGCACTTGTTCTTTTGTGGCTGATAAAGACTGGAGAAGTTAAATTTGGGCAGGGAGATGCACAACTGAAAGCAAAGGTTTTATTTGTTTGCGACAAAGTGCAAGTAAGCCAGATTAAAGCCAGTGCACGAATGCAGGAGAGGCCTATTGTCTTTGTACATAAAAGCAGTGTGAAAACAGTACTAGATGTGGGATGGACTTTGAAAGCACTGTTTTAGACACCAGGCACTAATGCAACACATTCTCTTGTGTTTTTTTATTCTAAACTCCAACTCTCAGTGTTTGTGACGATTTAATTGCAGGTATTGTGCTCAGCAGGCTGAATAACTTCTTTTGAGACTCATGTCAAAAGGCAAAAAAGAGAAGATAGAGGAGATTGCACAACGATGGGCTTCTCGGTAGAAAAGGAGCTTAGAAAAGGACAATTACACCACATAAAGGCCTCCTGGAGACCTGGGTTGTGCTCTTTCTTGGATGAGCAATGCTGGCCTGGTGATCATGGAGATTATGCATACATGTATATAGATAGATAGATAGATAGATAGATAGATGCACAACCAGTCAAAAGTTTGGATTTTTAAAAATATTTTTGAGAGAATGTCTTATGCTCATCAAGCCTGCATTTATTTGATTAAAAATACAATAAAAACAAGAAAAATGTGAAATATTATTACAATTTAAAATAGATGTTTTCTATGTGAATATACAGTAAAATGTAATTTATTCCTGTGATCAAAACTGAATTTTCAGCATCATTACTCCAGTATTCAGTTTCACACGATCCTTCAGAAATCATTCTAATATGCTAATTTGCTGCTCAAGCAGTGTTGAAAAAAAGTTGTACTGTTGGATATTTTTTGTGGAAATAGTGATACATTTTATTTTTCAGGATTCTTTGATCAATAAAAAGTTCTACAGAACAGCATTTATTTTAAATAAAAATGACATTATAAATGTTAGAATACAGCATTGTAAATAGGATGATTTCTGAAGAATCATATGACACTGAAGACTGAAGTCTTGTTTACACATGGCTATAGCTCATATTTTATTTCCTTTTAATTAGTTTTTATCATATAGCTATTAACGAGGCCTAATTGAATTAACGACAGCGTCTGTGAAGTACTGAACCCTTGCCAGACAGAAGGGTGAAATCTGCTCAGTTTTTTCTCCTTAGACAGGAAGGAATGTGAAAGTCGCTGGGCTACTTATAGACGCCTTACATAACACTGAAAAACAAGTGGGTTATCGCCACCCACCCTCCAGCCGTTTAGGAGGTTAAACTGTAGCTGTGAGGTTTTGACCAGCTCTCTGCTGGCTCTCAGTGCAGCCGCTTTAACGAACTGTTTGATATGGAATGCTGCTTCTCTGAGCTCCATTAACGCTAAATGATTCTGAGAACAGACGCACAAAGTCATCGTGATAATTGTCTGCGGATGAGAACAGATAATGGCCCTCTCAGAAATGTGGTTTTGAAATAACATGTTTTAGGAGCCCCGTCTTGTAAACATGTCCATTGAGCTCCTCAGAAAACATTAAAGGATCATTTAGTAATTCAGTGACTGTACGCTACAGGGAGACGGGGCTAATTGTCACACTTTTTACTCCAGTTAATATTTATCAAGGTGAGCTTGTTTTTAAGTCAGCTTCCGTATAGACGCATACCTTAACATCTATGAGAAAAAGTTACAGTTTATGGGATAAGCTGTCACAGTGGAATAATTTAAAACTAATATACTTTGCAGACAAGAAGTGTGCTTGAATGTGCACTTAGGGTGTACTTCAAATCTTAAAAGTATATTTTTAAACTTGCAGCTAATAAAAGGTCACTTAAGCGACTTAAAGAGAGACACTTTTATGACTGTTTCTTAACACACTTAAGTAGACTTTTTAAAAAGTCATTGTGATAATATCAAATTAAAAGTTTTACTTTAAAGTACATTTTAAATCATTATGTTTTAATAATATGTTGGCATGCTTAAGTACGTACACTTATTTTGATGAGTTGACTGACATAATAAAGCGCATGGAAATTACCTGATTATTTGACCAGTTTTTTGATGTTACATTTAGAGTTAATGTATTTTAAATGTTTATTTACAAATGTACTTTTGACATATAAAGGACTTAAGTCCTTTTTTAAGTGGGTCAAAAAAGCACTTGCATTTAATATAAAACTTTAATATAAATCTATTTAAACTATAAAACATTTTCATTATTTTAAAAATAATATAATTAGGTGTCTGAAAACATTACTCAGTTCCTAAGTATATTCATTTAAAGTATATTATTTCTCTAATAATATACTTCACAAATCTCCACAGTATTCTGATGTTTCTTTCATACTTAAATGTTTAATGTACACTTGTAGTTTACTTCAAATCTTAAATATATTTAAAAAAAACTGTACTTGCAGATAATGTAACATTAATGAAACAAAAGACCGCTTAAGTGACTTATAGAGAGACACTTTCATGACTGTTTATTAACACACTTAAGCAGACTTAAAAAGTGCACTTTGTAATGTCAAAAGAAAAGTTATATTAAAAAGTACATTTTAAATAATTGTTATAAAGTTAAAAGTAATAATAATAATAATATTTTAAAGAAGTACACTTATTTTTAATGTGTTGACTAACGTACTAAAGCACGTGTAAAGTACTTAGCTATAATTTTGACTATAGACATGTTTTAAGTGTATAAAAATTAAGTGTCATTATTCAGTTCACACTTAAGTATATTCTTTTAAAGTATATAATTTCCACAATAATAAGTGTATTTCTTCTTCACAAGGGATGTTGAGATTTTTGAGTGAAAATGCACATCTTGTGAGAACTTGCCCCAATCTCCACAGTAGCAAAATTCGCATGCATCACTTCATAATGCTGAATATGCAAAACAGCTTGTTCCCAAACGTCTGCAACTCACCAGTATCTGGAAGTTTCTCTCATGCATATTTGAACACGCATGAAAACACGTATTTTTAAAACTTGCTTGTTCATTCACGCACGAGCAGCAGATCTCTTTGATCGATATTCAGATGTACAGATAGCTGGTTTCAGTACGTTTTCCTGTCAGTCAGCACGTGTTCCCATCAGAAGAGAAGTTTCCTTCCCCCTCAAACGATCATCTGGGCTTTACTGCCGCTCTGACTTCACCCCCTCTGGAAACAGACCAGCCTGCTTTGTATTTTCTCCACAAGGGCCCTTTTGTTGCAGGGCTCCATATGCCAGACAAGGGGCTCAAAGACGTGTAGCCCCAGCTCTGGCCGTAAACACGTCTGGCCTGGAGTGGGGGAAGGAAGGTTATGGAGGGAGTGGACGCTTTCTTGCCGAGCTGCAGTGGTGTGAATGAGGTGTGGGTCAGTTGTAGGTCCAAACGTTGCTAAATCAATACGAGAAGCAGAGGGGCTATAGAAGAGTCCTGTGTGAGTTTGTACGTCCTCTGTCCCGAACACAGACCACAGAGAAGTTCCCACACACACAGGAGTGTGTGTGGGAGTGTCCCACATACACGCTGACCACAGGAACATACAAAACCCTTTGTAAAGTGGAAAGACTGGAAACAGATTGAATGAATAGTTCCCAACTTAGAAAGAGCATCACTGCATATAGACTCTAATTTTATAGATCAAATTTTTAGGGATGCATCCAATATTAAAATTTAGTCCGATATTAATAAGTCAATAGTAATGTATTTTTGTAAGTATATGTGTGTTTATAAATGAGTATGTATTTACTATAAGAAACATTACAACATTCTCATAGCAACTTTTACACACACACACAAAATCTAAAAAAAAAATATATATATATACACAGCATAAATAGATTTACATGTTTGTTACATGTTTGTTTTTGTAAATAAAAAATAAATCTAAAACCTATATTTTAAATGCTACAAGTGCTTTTTCACAACAATGTAATGTAGATTTACTAAAAATTACATTTAATAGTCTTACTAAATTATTAGTGTTTTAATTTAAAGATTACCTTTATGTGATTGATAGATGATGACAATCGTCATCTAAATACAAAAATATGTGAAATTAACATGCACAATTAAATTGCACATCTCCTATTTTTAGTAACATTACCTACTAACATAGTGAATGCACAATAAACATTAAATATTGGTGTAATTATATATTACATACTGGCATCAATTATTCTGTAAAACTTGCAATTACGAGAAGGGTGGATATAGTCGCAATTGTGAGTTATAAAGCCAGAATTATGATATCTCACAATTGTAAGAAAATAGTCAGTCTTTTTTCCTTTATAACCTGCAATTTTGTATTTATAACTCAGAATTCTGAGAAAAAAAAGTCAGAATTGTGAGATCTAAACTTGTAATTCTGACTTTTTTTTCTCAGAATTGTGTGATATCAACTCTCAATTGTGAATTATAAGTCAGAATTACGATATATTGTAAGCAATTGTAAGAAAATAGTCTTTTTTCCTTTGTAACTCACAATTGGGAGTTTGTATCTCATAATTCTAAGACAAGAAGTCATAATTGGGAAAAACACAAACACACACACACACACACACACATATACATACATACATACATACATATATATATATATATATATATACACACACACACACACACACACACACAGAATATTTCAGAGGTTCACTGTGTTTTAAAATCAATTTGAGGAGTCCTCCAGCACACTCAGTATTCATCACCCAAATAATAAAGAGTGTTTCCTGCTCGTTCCATTAGAAAGTGACTGTAATCCTGCCGAATAAAAGGCATCTCAAGCCATCTGGATCCACACATATGTAAATGTGTGTGTGTGTGTGTGTGTGTGTGTGTAGTTGCAAGCACTGATGTCTCTTCTTAACACACATTTCCTGAGCTTCCTCTTACCTGCCCATTCACACCCTCTTTATTTCTAGTAGCGCATGCATTTCCATGTGTGAAGTGACTTGAATGGCTGTGAATGCTTTAGTGTTTACAGAGATGCTGCTCATTGTTGAGCTGCTGTTTTGGGACAGTGGTTTGGGTGGGGAATCGGCATGTCCTCGCTAACTCGTCTAAACTGTAACTTTTAGCAGCATCGGTGAGGGATTTGAACTAATGTTAATGTTAGAAACCAGCAGTAGCTCAACTCTAAATCTTTTGAGTTTATGATTAATGGTGTCATATTTCAAGATGCATTTTTTTGCATTTTATTAGGTGTTGGAACCTATGGAAGACTATTTCTACCACTGAATAAAAAATATAAAAAAGTAATTGTGACTTTTTATCTCACAATTCTGACTTGTTTTCTCGCAATTGTAATTTTACATCTCGTAATTCTGACTTTTTTTCATAATTTCAAGATATAAACATAATTCTAGAGAGCATAATTCTAAGTGGACAGCCATGACATGCGGAGTCCCACAAGGCTCAATTCTTGCACCGCTCTTGTTTAGCCTGTATATGCTCCCACTAAGTCAGATAATGAGGAAGAACCAAATTGCCTATCACAGCTAAGATTTACCTAGCCTTATCTCCAAATGACTACAGCCCCATCGACTCCCTCTGCCAATGCATTGATGAAATTAACAATTGGATGTGCCAAAACTTTCTTCAGTTAAACAAGGAGAAAACTGAAGTCATTGCATTTGGAAACAAAGATGAAGTTTTCAAGGTAAATGCATATCTTGACTCTAGGGGTCAAACAACTAAAAAGCAAGTAAAAAATCTTGGGGTGATTCTGGAGACAGACCTTAGTTTTAGTAGTCATGTCAAAGCAGTAACTAAACTGTGCATACTATCATCTCAAAAACAATGCAAGAATTAGATGTTTTGTTTCCAGTCAAGATTCTGAGAAACTTGTTCATGCCTTACCACCAGCAGCGTGGATTATTGTAATGGTCTCCTCACCGGCCTTCCAAAGAAGACCATTAGACAGCTGCAGCTCATCCAGAACGCTGCTGCCAGGATTCTGACTAGAACCAGAAAATCTGAGCATATCACACCAGTCCTCAGGTCCTTACACTGGCTTCCAGTTACATTTAGGATTGATTTTAAAGTACTTTTACTCGTTTATAAGTCACTCAATGGCCTAGGACCTAAATACATTGCTGATATGCTCATGGAATATAAACCTAACAGACCACTCAGATCATTAGGATCGAGTCAGTTAGAAATACTAAGTGTTCACACCAAACAAGGGGAGTCCGCTTAGCTATTATGCCACCCGCAGTTGGAACCAGCTTCCAGAAGAGACTGTGGATGTGCTAAAACATTAGCCACGTTTAAATCCAGACTCAAAACACATCTGTTTAGCTGCACTGTTGAATGAGCACTGTGCTACGTCCAACTGACTGCACTGTGATTATGCGGCTAATCATTTTCTATTTCTGTTTTAAATTCATTTTAAATCAATTTCTAATTCCTTGTTTTTATTATTTTTAATTCCTTGTTTTTATTGCTGTGATTATTATTCTTTTAATGACTATTTTACTTCCTTTTTATGTAAAGCACTTTGAATTACCATTGTGTATGAAATGTGCTATATAAATAAACTTGCCTTGCCTTGCCTAAACTTTCATTTGTGAGTTATACAGTCAGAAACTTGCAATTTTGACTTTATTTCTCACAATTGCAAGTATATATCTTACAGCTTTGACTTTAAAACTAGCAACTGTGAGTTTCTATCATGCAATTCTGAGGGAACAAAGTCAATTGTGAGATTTAAACTTGTAATTGCTATAAAAAAAGACATTTATTTATATCTCACAGTTCTGACTTTATTTCTCATAATTGCAAGTTTATATCATGCAAAAGTCAGAATTGTGAGATAAACAGTTGCAGTTACCTTGTTTTATTTTTTTTTATGTAGTGTTGGAAACGGGCTTCCATAGGAACCATACATATTATATTCATAAATTAATGCATTTACAGTCCCAAAGTTTTTATTTATTTTTTTATTTATTTTTTTTTTACTATGCAGTTTAACGTGCAATGCAATTTCAACTCACCCAAACGTGTTTTGTTTTTTTACATGAAGTCGGTCACTAAACAACACAGGAGCGGTTGATGCAGCGGTTGCTATGGGAGAAAGCTGCAGCTGGTCAGGATGGTCATGTTGACCAGTGAAAAGGTGGACTTATTACGCTGGACAGAGTCCAAACAAAAGCTCCAGCAAACCCCCTTCATCCTTCCTCTGCTCTCAGCGCATTATCTTCTCTTCTCCTTTGTTTTCAGCCGCCTGTAACCAACTGATGCCCAAAATCCCTGCATGGATGTTGAGCAAGATGCTGGGAAGCACGCAGGAATCTCTTGGGATTTCCTACATGTTTAGCTTTTCTTTCCACACTGACATACACTAACTGACTTTATGGACCTGCAATTGAAAGGAT
>JAFVLL020042082.1:17500-55862 GCA_021397915.2 Tor tambroides
CAAAGCTACAGTACTGTGAAAAGTTTTAGGCACTCGGGTAAAAATGCTGTAAAGTGAAGATGCTTTCAGAAATAATGCCATAAATAGATTTTATCAATTAACTTCTATTAACTAAATTAAATCAACATTTGGTGTGAGCACACTATGCATTTAAAACAGCTTTTGCCCCATGTGCACTTGCGCATAGTTTTTCAAGGAGCTTTGCTTTTAACTTGTGTTGTCCTCTGTCTATATATGCTTTCCAATTGAAGGTTGATGAGATGCACCTTTGAGCTATTTCAGAGAACTGGTTTATAATTGGTTGATCTATATTCTCTTCATTAGTGAAAGTCAAGATTCACTTGAACAATTCATGCCAAATTTATAACAAGTCTAACAGAAATGTGTAGAAAATATGCTTGACAGTTTATGACAACTAGATCAACCATTTTGCATTTACTGTAATGACTTATACGATGAACTAATGACTTGAGGCTTCGGGGGTAAGACTATAGCACAGAGAACTATATAATACATTCTGAGCAACATGACAGTAGTAACTGATTATGTAGGAAACCGCAGACAAATGCACATAATCAGTTGCATGAATGTACCAATCGCAACTTGTTCAAAAGAATGAGAAACTTTTTATGATGTGCACAAGTGACTAAATGATGTGGAGGTTGAACAAGTAGTTTTGAGAATTTCATTTCTGATCTGAGAAATGCACCAAAGCCACTGAGAAAAACTGTAAGATGATTTTGGCCCTTTTATCTCCATCAAAGTTTCTGATTGATGTGTGATAAATTTTGACTCCTAGTGTTTTCACTTGGGTGTGCTAATTGAGCTCAAACTTTCCTGACTTGAGTGAACAATATTGAATGCTAGTGCTTTCTAAATGAGCACATGGTGTAAGCGCTGAGAAATGTAGGGATGTGTGTGTAGAGTTTTGCAGTAACAGTTCACCAAATTTGACTCGTGTGTCAAAGCAGGGAATAGTGTCAGACTTTGTCTCCTGTGTCTTGTGTTCTCCCCTCCTCTCGTGCCCTTATTTGGAGTTCCTGTTCTGTTCCTCGTTATGTCATTATTAGTTGATTAGTTCCTAGCCCTGTGTGTTTAATTATCTAGTTTAGTCCCAGTGTTCTTAAGCCCTGTGTTTCCTTGCCTCTGTGTCCAGTTAGACCGTCTTCATGTGCTTCTGTGGTTTCTCCAGTGATCCTTGAGTTTTGGTCATTAAAATTCTTTGTTAATTTTGAAGTTCCTCGTTTCCCTGTTCCCCCAGTTAGTGTGACAAATAGTGTTTATCGTTTAGGGAAATGGGTGCGCTTTTTGAAAAGTGGCGTTATGGTTTTGAAATTTTAGTTCAAAAGCCTGGTTATAGTGTTTTAACAAGCGAGAAAAACTGTAATGTCAATATTCTATTAAATCTTGTATGTGAAAATGCGTAACATGCTAACAATGTGCTAAACGTGCTTGTCACATGCTAAACAATGTTAGGAACGTGATGAACATGTTAGCAACATTTTTAGCATGCTAAACATACTGGAAACATGACAATGTGTTAAAACATGTTAGAGACACTGAAAATGTGCTAGCAATGTGCTGAAAAGTGATAGAAAACGTAAATATGGTAGGATCATGCTAACAATGTGATAAACATGTTAGCAACATTTTTAACATGTTAAACATAGTGAAAACATGCTAGCACTCTGCTAAATCATGTTAGAAAACATGTTAGAGACATGCTGAAAATGATAGAACATGTAAACATGGTAGGAACATGCTAATAATATGCTAGCAACATTTTAGCATGCTAAAAACATGCTAACAATGTGCTAAAACAGGTTAGAAAACATGTTAGAAACACTGTGTAAAAATGTGCTGAAAAGTGATAGAAAACATGTAGGCTAAACATGGTAGGAACATGCTAACAATATGTTAAACATGGCATGCTACCAACATTTTTAGCATGTTAAACATGCTAATAATGTGCTAGGTCATGCTAAAAAATATAAACAACATTAATAAACCATGCTAGCTCTTAAAACAGCTTCAAACTTAAAATGGCCTAAATCTTGAAATCTTTAAACTTAAAGATTTCCAAAATACTTCAATTGCTTGACCTTCTAAAGCCAAAATATAGTTTGTCTTGACAAATGTTTTCTTTTGTCTAGTATCCAAGTTAAATTTAGTGGTTAAACTGGGAGACACAGGTTTTTTTAAATGGGAAAGTGTCGCAACCATTTAGGGGACGGCCCATACACTGTTAAAATAATTTCTATGTTGTAAATAAAATGATTTTTGGAGCACATTTAACTTTAAAGCTTCATGTTTAATTCAATGGGTTACTTGCTGTTTCTTAGTAATTAAGTGTGAAATTCACCAGCCAAATTGTTTCTACACCAGCGTAAGAATACAAAACATGCAACGTGTTGAACTCTCGCTGGATGTTGCTGCTAGAAGAGCCAAGTTCAACAAATGCGCTCAGAGTCTGAGTTTGCCCATGTAGGCCTGAGTCCAACTTCAACACAACTTCATTCACCTTTAATATTATTGCTACCTACAGCTCATAAGTCAAGCGCTGAGCTTTGAAAGGCTGGGCACTTCAGGATGGCTGTAGTTAATGGATCAGGAGGGGTGCTGGGAAATGTCGTGTTTGATTCGTGTTGCCACACGTGTCGACTGTCAGCAGGTCTTTTTAAGAAGGCTGGAGGCCCCTGGAGAGACGACTGGAGAAGCAGAGAGGGTTTGTGAGCTGTTTTCAGGCAGACCGAACACTCACACACACAAATATACTATAAACAAGGCTGCCAGTTATTTCTTGTAGTCTTGTGAAAAAGAAGTACACATTAGCAAACTTTTAAGAAAATAACTAATGGAAATAATATATTTTACATTAAGTATATTATTTTAAGGTTTTTAGCAGAGTTATTATAGTTAGCTAAAACTGAAAAAAAAAAAAAAAAAAAAAAAATCAAATAAACATTGAGTGAAATAAATATAAGTAAATAGATAAATAAATAAATATTTCTCATTTTAATTGACTAACTAAATTATATATATATATATATATATATATATATATATATATATATATATATATATATATATATATATATATAATGATGTATTAAAATAACTAATGAATTATAAATAATTAGAAATAAAACTGAAATAAAAATTAATAAATTACATAGACAGACACACACACACACACACACACACACACACACACACACATATTTTATATATATATATATATATATAAACTACTGAAAATGACAAAAACACCCAACAAGTAAAAGAAAAAATAACCCGAATATATAAAAATAAAAAAGTGATTAAAAATATTAATAAAAATATAATAGTATCTCAGTGATAATAAAATAACACTGTTTCAGTCACTTAATTGCATGTTGATTGCAATGGAAATAAAACATTATAGTTTACATTTATATTAAATGCAGGTAGTTGAACTTTGTATGTCATTTCATAATTAAACATGGTCAAAATTACTGCTGAATGTACTGACAAGCATTTATGATAAACTAAAATAAATTGCAATGTAATTTCTGTTGAAATTTGTATCTCATGTATTTTTAAGTTACAATTTAGTAACATAGTCAAGCAAGTGTCTCTCATTAAGTGCATTTAAGTGGCCTTTTATTTCCTTTAATGAACACTTTTAAGATTAGAAATACACTACAAGTGTGCATTCCTTTACTTCTTTTTCACAACAGTTTTCTTTATTTGATGCAATATGTAATTTACCTCTGGAGGTTTGAACTGTTTTGCATATTTCAAACGTGCTTATCTAATGTCAGTGGCCAATGAAAACAGTAACCACACACACACACACACACACACACAATAGTGGACAATAATTCATAGCAGCCATGAATAATGCTTACAGTTGGTAAAATCCTGCCAGACAGTGGCGGTTGGTTGGCATGGCAGTGTGGCTTACTGTTGCTCCTGGTTGTTGATAAGCCCAGCCCAGCAGTCATGGTCTTCCTCATACCCACTTCCACCCTGAGCAGATCCATAACCACCACGCAAGATGTTGCGGTTAGTTTGAGCTGGGTTTGAAAGGGCGAGCACATCAGAAGCTAACGACCTAAACCACTGTCAGTTAACTCGGTCATGACTTCTGAAGTTGAGGTTTTGTAACTGCTGCTCAGCGAGCAAAGCACATCAAAGCCCAGATGAACTGTGTTATGTAAGCTGAGTGAGGCAGCCATCCACAGTTACACCACTGTGGTGTAGTAAAAATATACATGAATATCATTTACGCAGCCAGCCGTTGCTTTGTTGGTTCATTGACATTTGAGGAGTGAAAAACATACAAAGAAAATGCTATGGCCATTTTTTTTTTCTTGATAATAGAAGTATTTAATACAATTGCATAGATTTGGGGTAATGTCTGTTTATTTGTATGTATGTATATTAGTTATTTTTATTTTTTATTTTATATATAATTTATTTTAGCATCATTGAGGTACTCTATTTTTAACTAACTTTAATTTATTTTATTTACTTTATTTTAATTTTGTTGAATTTTTATTTTAATATTTGTTGTGTTTTTTGTTTCATTTTTATTTTTAATGTGTTTGTTTTAATGTGGTTTGTATACATTTTATTTCAGTTTTAGTACAACAATTTATTTTTATGTTAATTTTAAATTCTTTTTTTTCATTTTAATGTTGTTTAATTTTTATTTTTTATATATAGTTTTTATAAATTTTTAGTTTTGTACAAGTTAAACTAAATAAAAATTATAAATATTTCTATGCAACTAGCTGCTTTTTTTCAAATATTTTATTGTTTAATATAATCATTTTTATTGTTATTATAATATATTGTTATTATATAAGAATTTTATTGTTTTTATATAATTGTTCTATAATAACATTATTTATTTATTTGTTTATTTGTGTGTGTGTGTGTGTGTGTGTGTGTGTGTGTTTTATACTGGTAATACATTCCAAAATGAAATAAAAAAAAAAGAAACAAACAAAAACATGTCTATTAATTTTCAAAAACGGATCAAAAACCAATATACTTTAAATCACCAAATGAATAAACCATTGAAAACCATCTAAGCATTATGACTGTGTTGGTTTAACAGTGGTGTGGTTTCAGTTACAGTTGGTTAGGGCAGAATTCATCCATTGTCATATCAGTCGGCCTGAACTTCCTCTCCTGCAGGTATTTTGATGCCCTTGTTTAAATAAATCACCAGTCTGATCTGAGAATATTGTACTTTCCTCTGTTGACTGATCTTCTTCAAAGTTCAGGGATGTTGGTTGGTTGATTTCAGTTGTTGATTAAGCCTCTATAGTGACGAATGGTTAACTTCACCATTATTCTTTAGATGAGGAAATGCCAGCGTTTTCACTTCTCCTTTTTTTGCTGAGATCAGAAGGCACTGAATGTTGCAATGGTGCAGTGAGCATTAAAAGCTTTGTTGGGTTGTGTTTGTCTTATTGCGTAATTTAAGAACTATGAAATATCTCCTTTAAGCATTGTTGGTTAGATTACTTAATTGCTCCAGAATTTCCTTCATTTTCTTTTGAGGAAATAATAAGAAAGCTCATCATCAAGATGCTTCTAATATTGGACTCTTAAACTCCAGATGCATTTGAGAAGCACATTTCCGTCTCTGCTTGCAATGCTGATGATGGCCAAAGAATCAAGAAAAGGACAGCAGCAGAAGAAAGCGCCCATTCACACATTCATTTCAATGAAGTTAATTATCTGTTGCCTAATTGCCCCAAGGGTCCGTCGGACATTACCATGTGTCCTGGGAAAAAGGGGGCTTCACATAAATCTTTTAAACCAACCACCCCCAAAACAAGTTTGCCTGTCCGCCGTCGAGCGGCTGAATGCTGAAAAGCGGCATTTAGGCCTGTCCCTTTGGGAGCCGCACACAATGATGCCTTTTGCGTGCTGGGAGAGAATACGGCCGCCGAGTCAAAGCGCAGTGTTCGTGGTAATCAGCTCCCCCACCCTGAGCATTTAGCCTTTTTCAGCCCCAAACCCTCTGCCCTGACTAAGCAGTACCTCTATACACCTGGGCTAGAAGAAGCGGGGAGGGGGCGCATGCAAACAGAGGCACAGAGGCCGCTTGTTCGGCGGGGATTAGTTCAGGTGTTCAGGGCACCTGCAGGATTCAGGTTTTCCGTGCGTACTCTCCTGATGTTGTTTCAGCCTCTTCTGTTACAGCGGTCCGGACGTCCAGGCTGCATACGGACTGATTTCACAGATTGTTTTTACTGGTAGAACTTACTGATATTTTTAAGCATGCTGTCATGAAGTATTTTTCACCTCATGATGCAACTGCTAAGTTATGGCCAGAGGAGATAAAAGAGATTTTAAGAGATTTTTACTGAATCAAGAAATTCAGGGTTCCCACACCTGTCCTGATGAATAAGGATTGATATCATTTTCTGAAGGTTATTGTTATAGCTAGTGTATTATTCGTAGCTACAGTTTTAATTATTTTAATAAAATAATTAAAAACTAAAAAAAAAAAAAAACTACAACTAATATATATATATATATATATATATATATATATATATAATTTTCAGAATGTTGACATTGTTTCATTTGACTTTCTAAAAGTAGCTTCTAAAGCTCTAATTTTATGTGTCTCTTCAGTTTATATATCTAAAATTACTTAATAGAAAAACAAAAATTACAGTAAACTGAAATTCTTGAATATTTACACCTTTCGTCCAATAACATTTTTAAATGATTTTGAAGGAAGACATTTCTGCTCACCAAGGCTTCATTTATTTGATCAAAAATACAGTAAAAATAGAAGAATTGGTTTCTAGATGAAATCTGTTAAAATGCAATTTATTTCTGTGATCAAAGCTGAATTTTCAGCATCATTTCTCCAGTCTTCAGTGTCACATGATCTTCAGAAATCATTTTTTGCTGCTCAGGAAACATGTCTGATTATTACCAATGTTAAAAACAGAGTATTGTGCTGCTTTATAGTTTTTGTATAAATAATATTTCCATTAAAAAAAAAGAGTATTTTGATCAAATCCTATGAGCATAGGATACTTTTTCCTTTTTTTTTTTTTTTTCCAAAAACATACAAAAATCTTAATCATCACAATTTTTTGACCAGTAGTGTAGCTGCCTTAATATTTTTAAAAGGAGGTCTCTTCATTATCATACTTTAAAAGGTTTGAAAACCCTTAAAGTAACAGCACATCTCTGCTTGAAAAGCTGGACACTTTAAGCTGTCATTCATATCGTAGCATAAATGGTGCAGGTCAAGTTATTCACCAAAGTTTAATACTTAGGCTTACGGGCTGGTTCAGATCCCTGCGTGAGATCAACAATAAAACTGATCATCTGTTCGTTCATTTGGGTCAGTTTCACTTAGTTCCTCTTCGCGTCCGGCATGAAATTCTCATTAATATGTCAGCGGCATTCTTTAGCTTTTCTGGAGAACATCTGCAGGCCACAACAAAGGAGATGACGTA
Organism: Tor tambroides; assembly: GCA_021397915.2. Taxonomy (NCBI): domain Eukaryota; kingdom Metazoa; phylum Chordata; class Actinopteri; order Cypriniformes; family Cyprinidae; genus Tor; species Tor tambroides. Next base: position 24,985 of record JAFVLL020042082.1, read on the forward strand.
AGCAAAACACACACTGCTTGTTGGTGTTTGTGTCTGTGCATTTCATGCTCCAGTGGCACACTGAGTCGGCGGCACAAAACCTGCGGCCCATGGCAACCCCGCAGCCGGAGCAGAAGAAGAGGCCATGACCTCTGACAGCTGCCCCTCCTCTCTCTGCCCCGCTCAGACAGGCCTGAGAGCAGAGTGAGACTGTTCTGCCAAATCCCACCGGCTTCAGAGCAGATCCAAAACCTGCATTCATTCCCTCTGAGGTTCTCGCTGAGAACTTTAACATTTTATTTCATGTTCAAGTGTATGTGTGTGTGTGCTCACTTCCAGTTGAATGTTTTTTCAACTTTGCACACATACAAAACAATAATCGCCACTGAAATTAGTTATGAGGATTTTGCCTCATTTTCTTCTATTTCTGTAACACAATAAAGCCATGAAAGGCTGGATTTTATAGTGATTTTATCACAAATAATGGGTGTTTAGGCATTACACAATGCAAAATAACTCCTAACTGTAACACACAGATAATTGCTTAATTGCTAAATAGATAATTGCTTTTAAAACTGAGAAAAATGACACACAAATTCAATAAATAGTCTTTGCAATTTGTAGTCTTTGCAAAAAGTATCAGGTATCATGAACTAAACCTTTTTATGGCATTTATACATTTTGGTTAATGTTAATTTATAAATAATTCTGGTTTGTTCATTTATTAAATGTTAATTAATACAGCTGACTCAAAATGCATTATTATGCAAAAACGAAAAGTAATAGAGGTTTAATTAATGCTGTAAAAAACATTGTTTCCTCTGTTTTTTTTACAGCATTAATTAATGCATGTTTTAATGCAATTAGCTATTAGCATTAACTAAACTTTAAAAAAAAAATCTAAGTGGTAAATAAAACAGATTATTGGAGTATGCTTTATTATTGGAGTATGTTTCACAAAAAAATAAATCAGCATTTCTTCATTTTTTTTTTTTCAGTGTGTAAAAACTGATTTTATATATATATATATATATATATATATATATATATATATATATATTTCTGTTGTAAATAAAACATTATTGGACTTTGTTTTACAAGAAAATACTATTTTAGTCTTTCTACTAAAAATCATGTTTAATTCATCAAAAATTGCCATAAATTTGTGATTATATTGTGAAAATGAGTAAAAATTGTTTCAAAGTAATTCATACAACAATTTTTCAGTGTAGCATTAACCAATTAAACCTTATTGTAAAGTGTTACAGTAGATGCATTTATTAATATTCCAAATAAACAATTATTCCAGTTACTTAGGACTGTAGGCCACTTATGTTTGATAAGCAAAGTAGTGACAGCGCATTAATTCACGATGTGTGTGGCTTTAAACACGGTTCATCCAATCAGAATCTAGAATACAAGCTCTCCATTTTACCATGATAGTAATTCATCAGGCTGATAACAGCCCACTATATCCACATTAACTTGTGAACAAAGCTCTGAAAGCAACCAGTTCCCCAACCAGTATTTATTCAATTCTCTAGATTGTCCTCCCTTGTGTCTCTCTAATTCTTGGCTAATGAATTTCAGCTGCTTGTGTTGAAATGTGACTTTTCCGCCAGCCTGATTGAACAGCTAACGTGATGCATCTTCAAAGCCAATTAGGGAGAGAAAGGAGCTCGTCATTAATATTGATCCTGTTCAGCCTCGCCCCTTTAGATCAGTTCACCTGCTTTCCCACGGCTTTGCTCATTAAGCATTCGGGAGGCCGTGTGAAATAAGACCCTGGAAATCCAAGTATAGTGCATCTGGGTTAATCTCCAGCATTTAGGGCAGAACTGCACCAGGCACGGAGCAAAAGAGAGATGGGAAAATGGGTCAAATTGTTTTAACGAGCTTGATTAAGTGCCATTTCCGCTTCCTAAAGAGAGCAAAGGTAAATTGCACGACCAAACAAAGGGAGCCCTTTTACTGGAGGGCAGATCCAAGTTATTATGAATGCATCGCCTGGCCAGGTTATATAATGTATTTCATCATTTCCAAAATGCAGTTAATATGTCTCACAGTCTTAACAGAGCATGGGAAAGAGCACAGTAAAGTAAGTATGGAAAAAATACACCTATATTCAGTATAAAGTTACACTGTATAATAGGCAATTCTTCTGCAAAGTAGTCTAACTGTATACACTGAAACAAATTAGGCCTAATTCATTAAGAAAAGGCAATTAATGCATTAAATTAAATACAAAACTTTGAAGTAGAAAAACTAAAATATAATTTTCTTGAAGAACATACTCCAATAATCACCAAAAAAAAATAAAAAAAATAAATAAATACATAAAATAAATGGTAAGCAACACTGAATTAAATGCAAAATTTTAAAATAAAAAGACCAAAATGTCTTTTTCTTGTGAAATGTACTCAACCTTTGAAAAAATGTACACACTGAATAAAAAGTTACAAATTTTCACTCAAAATAGGTAGTACATTTAGCAAATAATTACAAAGAAATGTCATGTAACACATTGAATTAAACTCAAATTTTCAAGTAGATAAACAATAATTTTCACTCAGTAATTGCTAGTAAAATTTACAGTCATTAAAAAAGAAAACAGTTCACACACTGAATTGGTTGGCAATTTTAATTCAGAAAAACGAAAACAGTACTTTCTTGTAAAACATATTCCAACAATCTTCTAATAAATCTGGTAAAAAAAAAAAAAAAAAAAATTGGGGAATGCCGAACTTTTTTCACTCAACAATTGCCAGTATTTTTTAATTTATTTGTTACACTGCAGGCTGTTTATGGTTGCCATAAAAAGTAGTAACATCATGGCATATTACTATGCAACCCAGTTTCAATGGAAATGGCACGAAAATCATGTTCAGTTTTATCTGAAATCAGTTAACTTGAATCCGGAAATGTTTTTTCACATGGTTGTTTGCACTAGTTAATGCTCTTTAATAATGAACCACCTACCCTAAATTTAACGATGCAAAATGGGTCAAATCGCTTTAATGAGCTTGATTAACTGCCATTTCCACTTTATAAAAAGAGCAATGGTAAATTGTGAGGTCATATAAAGGATTTCATCATCTCCGAAATGCAATTAATATGTTTCGCAGTCTGAACGTAGCATGGGAGAGAAGTGCTACGTTATATAACCACAATCACACATAAAAAATAAATAAATAAATCTTCATGTGTCAGTCATTCTGACAATAATGTTGAGTTTATTCCCCCACAGTGTTTCATAACAGTTTCTGAAAACTTTTGAGTGCGTCACTAGGTCACTTTCTCTCTCTCTCTCTCTCTCTCTCTCTCTCTCGCTCTTCATTCTTTCACTCTTTTGTCAATATATCTCTATCACTTTAACTCTGTGTTTTTGTGCGCTGCTCTTCTGGGTTCCTCCACAATGTCCCCTCCTCGCCGTCCCAAGGGAGCAGCACAATGCTGTGTGACGTTTGTCACAGTGTAGCAGGCTGAGCTCTCGTCCCCCTCCTCATCTCATCTGCAGCACAAAGCAGGGTCACAGCATTCTCACGCTGCTCACACACACACACACACACACACACACACACACACAAACAAACACACACATCCATAATCTCCTTCTGTTCTTGGCGTGGGTATTTCCAGAGCCAGTGTGAGGCGTTCATATAGTAAGTTTTAAGTTTTGTACTCTATAAAATAAGCATCTGTAATGGCTCATCTTTAAATATCAAAGACATGCTTTGTTGTTTAGACTCCAAACTGTATATAAAATGTGAAGTTACATACTTTATGGTGTGCACTTACGATTGTGCATTAAAGTGTTTTTATCATGGGATAAACACAATGCAAATCTACAACTTCCTTAACTGTACATTCACTGTCATGCATGATTTCGAGTTGGATATTGGTTTTATAACATGGTGACAAATGCAGTATATGCCACTGGAATGTTTGTGTGTGTGTATATATATATATATATATATATATATATATATATATGCCAGTGGAATATATATTTATCATACTACATTTGTCACCATGTTATAACGCCAATAATGCAGTATGTATATGTGTGTATATATATATATATATATATATATATATATATATATATATATAATTACATTACACACTTACACACTCATACAAACACTTACAATGAAAATAAGCAGTTCTGGCAAGTAACGTAGTTCAAGTCTAACCATATAGGCAGTTTATGGTTGACAATTTTGTTATCCAACCCAGGTTCACTGCGAAAACGTGGCTGTGGTGACATTTGTGCAAAATGATTTTGTTAAAAGTATGTTCAGTTTAATCCAAAAAGACAAACATGAATCTGGCAATTGGTTAATTTTGGTGCTTGTTGTACGTATCCAGTGCTTAAAAGTTAATGCTCTATTGCATTTGAAAGTAACAAACCTAAACCTAACCAATACTGTCAACAAAAGATAAAAACACATTTGCTGAAGCAATCATGCCATTTTAGCTTATTTCCACAAGTCTTTGAGCGCTTTCACAGACTCATACCTAAGCGCTTCATATTAGAAGTGTAACGCTATACTGGGTGCGCTAACGAGCAAGTTTACTTCATTAGAAAAGCCAAGTATATGGAGCTGCTTATGTGATGCAAACATCAAAACGTATGTGTTTACATATCATGCATTAAAATAAAAGTGTTTTGAGCTCATAATATAGTATTGTGCAAGGAAACTCTCTAAAATAAGTATTTATTAATCAGTAATCTGCCTCGTAATCATAATTTGTGTAAAAAGAAATAAAAGTTGTTGGGGATTTACTGCCACTGGAATCTGTGGTCAGTTGTATGAATAGGCACATTTTTTTTTGCGTTTCAAAAATGTTAGAGGCACATTTTAGCAATGATACAATGTTGTTGTTATATGTGTGGTCTTGTGTGAATAAAAGTGCCATTTTACAGCAGCTTTAATCATGGAACTATGCATTTCATAAATATTTTGTAATCCAAACACGTGTGAATGTCAAACACTGGTTGTACTAATATCACAAGGGCACAAAATTATCATAAAACAGTCCAAAATTAGTTTGATATTATCACTAGCTGGATTTAGCCAAATAAGCTCTAAGCCAAAGATCTGCTGTCTCATTATAGTTTCATAATTCATTCTGCAAACTATTCCTTCATAAGATATGAATAATGTTTGTAATGAGAGCCAGTGTTGCTAATGCTATCATCACTATGTTGACAAATTAATGCAGACCAAACATTTAATATCACATTCCCACACTCTCAGGTGTACAGATGGCATTAGGTCTGCTAGCGTTACTCATCTCCATAAGCTTCATTACATACACAGACTCTACATATTTTTATAATGTTCTGCCCTGCTATCCAAATAGTGATGTTAATGTGTTTTCTGTCTGAGCTTGTGCTTTTCTGAGCAATGCTGGATCTAGTTTGTGGCACTTCTCATGTTACCCCTTCTAAAAAAGAAGTAGACTTAGCTTACTTTTAAAAAGACGAAAATTGTATATTTGAAAAGAATATTGGTTACACTTTATTTTACAGTGTCCTTGTTACAGTATAATTTAAGTACTGTGTAATACTAATTAACAACGGACTTACAGTAGGGTTAGGGTCTGGTTTCGTTGCATGTAATGGATAATTTACTGTTATTACTACAGTAAGTACATCTAACGTGTAACAAAGGAAACTGTAAAATAAGTTTGCACTGAATGTAATGTTTTAGACACTTAATTGCATGTTATTAAATAAAAGTGGTATTTAATAAAAGTGCATTATAGTTAAAAATTTATATTAAATGCAATTAAGTTGAAATAATAAGTGTTTTTGACCCAATTAAGTAGGAATTCAGTACATCATTATATGTAATTTCATAATTACTTCTATTGTCTTATATATATATATATATATATATATTTGTAATTACACATTAGTAATAATGAAGTTGCAATTTAGTTATTTAATATATCTAAAATTGTTTAAAACATTTTTTATATCTAAAATTGTAATCAAGTACTTGCTTTAGTATATTAGTCAACACATCCAAAAAAGGATAAAGCACAAAAAGAGGTTATTAAAACATGATTTAAAATGTACTTTAAAGTAAAACTTTTAATTTGACATGATTACAAGGTGCACTTTACAAAAGTCTGCATATATACTTTTAACATTTGAAGTACACTACAAGTGCACACTGAAAACACGCTTAAGCCCGCTTTTTTTCACAGGTGTCTATCTCCCTAAAAAGTGTCTGCTAAATGCATGTAAATGAATTTTGATTTGATGTTTTCAGAATATTTCTCATCAATGTCATCTCACTCTACTTTCCATGCCTTGCTGGATAGTCATGTTTCTGTCCCTCGTTCCTGATATATGAGTGTGAGCTCAGGCCTGGAACAAGGTCTCTCTGACCCGCTTCGAATGTGGAGCGGAGCTGCAGGTTTTGGCCGGCACGGATCCCAGAATGTTCCTAGATGTTTGCAAAATTCATTAAAATACTATTTCAGGACACAGAGCATGTGGCTGCGACTCAAAGAGCTTTCCTCACACAAAGCTGGAGAGTCACAAAAAAAGCTATCATTGTTTCATGAGCAGAGTCCTTCATTACTGCCGGTCCGTGTCACTCACAAGCGCTTCGGCACAAAGGAAAGCGTTTAACTCGCTCACCTCTCAGTGCGTATGGGAACCAAAACAAAAATTCTCTCATGCTTCCTGCAGTGAGAGTTAATTTACATAATTACTGTTTTTTTTCTGCTTCTCAATCCTGAATGAAAAGGAAATGATTTCTTTTTCATATGTCACTGTGTCAGCTTTATTCTAGATTATATGTTAGATTGCAGGTAAGTTTTTAATAAGTCAATTCACGCTCCATGGAGTTTGACAGATCACAAGCACCCGTAAGTTCACCCAGATGGACTTTCGCACACTCAAACACTTTGATTTCACGCAGGTCGTTTGATCGGTATAGACAGCCTAGAGTTACTCGGCCCGTAGAGGCGGCTGAATGTGTTCGCTTGACGAACTGAAGGCTAGACAGAGCCTGCCATTTCTCTTTGACTCATTAAAGGGCCTCAGGATCTGCTGTTGTTAGCAGTCATTAGCCTGAGGAGTCCCTGGCAGCACATACCCCCTAAAAATACTGCTGGTGTTAGAGCTGGTGCTCTATAGGGGAATAGTGAACCACAGAACATTTCTTAATGATTTGAGAGCTGAATGACGACAGGACAGATTGTGTTACTATATAACCTGGCTACAAACAGACTACATTCACATGCATATTAATATTTTAATTAAAATTTGGCAATATTCCAATTAGTATTGAGTCAGTGGCTAACAATATCCCCATAATCTGATTCCCACCCTTGGATTATGCCTGTTTACCTGGAAATTTGTAAACACCTTATTCAACTTTTTTTTTTTTTTTTGGCACAGTCCACAAAGAACATCTCAATCAGTAAAGCATGGTGATAGAAACAAAAAAGGTCATGGGTTTAATTCCCAGGCAAAGCAAGAGTTGATCAAATGTGTGCCTCAAATGCAATATGAGTGACTTTTGATAAAGGTGTTTGCCAAATGCATCAATGTAAATGAAGCATTGAATTTAATTTAAAGGAATATTTCATCAAATACTGAAAAATCTGACATCATCTGTTTACCCTCATGTTGTTTCACATATGACTTATCTTCTGTGGAACATAAAAATGTATCATTTCCCTAAATAATATAATATAATACTGATGAAATAAAGGCCACTTAAGCGCATTTTTTTTTTTAAAGTGCACTTTGAAATAATATCAAATTAAAGGTTTTACTTTACAGTAGATTGTTTTAATAATTCTAAAATATGTTTAATTATTGTAATAATAATTTTAACCATTTAAAAAAGTCATGCTTTATAGAAGTACATTTATATATAGTATATTTATATTTATATTTATTTATTTTTTTATCATAAATGCTTGTCAGTACATTCAGCAGTAACTTTAACCATATTTCAAAGACAACAGAAGTAATTATGAAATTCCATATAAAGATGTTTTGAAGTCCTACTTAAGTGGGACAAAACCACTCTTAAGTTAAACTAATTGCTGTTAATATAAATTTAAACTATAATAATTTTTCATTTAATTGTAAATAACATGCAATAAAGTATCCTAAAACATTACATTCAGTTCGCAATGACGTATATTCTTTTAAAGTGTATTCTTTTCCTAAGTAGTCAAAAGTATGCTAATGTGTAATTATTTTTCACGAGGGATAACGCACACACTGAGATCACCTCACGACACAGTTACCCATAATGCTTACAGTTTAGCATCTCAACATGCAGCAATTAGCATCTGCCTCGGGACCTCTTTTGCTGTCGCTTTAGTTTTTCCCACACAAACACACAGTCGGCATGAAAGTGTTTACAAAGAGATCTGTGAGTTTGTGCGAGTATGTTTCTCTTTCACATTTAACAGATGAAAAGAAAACACTACAAATGACAGCGCTTTTGATAAATGCATCTGTGTTCGGCTTCAAAGATGTGTTCAGAGCTCTCCCAGTTCATTACTAAACCTTTCTGACGACTCGTGAGTGCCCGTGCTATATGTAGGGATGATAATGATTTCAGTCAGATTTCTTTTCTGGTAAATGTTGTGTTTGTGACACTTAGACTGAAATCTATTGCATTTATAAATAGCATGAATTAGAGCTGGTATTAATTTATGCATGCAAGGTTTTGAAATTTGCACATTTATGAGGGAGAGCTGGGTTTCTGGACAGCAGCACCCAAGATCCCAAAATAAATGTTCACCAACTTTATCTGCCACTGGTGGGCGAACTGTCACAGGGTCTTTCACAATGAAACTTTCATTGTGTTTTAAGCAAATATCTGAAATTTATGGCCAAAATAAATCAAATCAAATCAAATAAAATAAAATAAAAAATACATCACTTAAGTAAAAATTAGAAGATGATTGAGTTAAAACATGTAAATCATTGCACACAGCTTTACCAAAGTGTACTGTAATGTTACCGTTTTTGTCATGCTTTAAGGAAGTACACTTCTTTTGATGTGTTAACTAACATAGTAAAGCGCATGTAAAGTTGATTATTATATTATGTAACTATATTGTTTTATTACATTGTATTGTATATGTTTGTATTGTATATATGTAAAATGTTCTAAATTGCAACTTGAATATTCTACTCACCAAAGCCAGTATTTAATTGCATTTAGTGCTTGGTAATGCCGTCAACACTTTTTCATACAAAAGCCCATTTCCACCATAGCTGTAATTGCAATTTTACCTCACAATTCCAGTTTTAATGTCATTGTGACCTTATACACCTCTCAGTGTGCCTTCATTTCTTACTTTCAACTTTAATACACACATATCTCTTTTTATAGGAAGGCAGAGGCTTATAGTCTGACCTCAAGGACTATAGGGGCGTTTTGTTGATTGTAATGAAGTGTGAGTCAGTTCTCTCATTACTGAATATCTGTTTGCGTGCAGCAGTCAGTCAGTCACCACACAGCATGAGAGACCCTTAAGCCTTCAGAGCGACAGAGAGGGGATTTAGACAGAGCCCAGATCAAAGAAGTCACCCGAACACACAGAAAAACACAATAGTGTTTCAAAGACCGCTCTAGATGTCTTATTCACACACATACCAAATGAATACCATGCACCATAAACGAGGCCTTTTCTGCTCACTGACAGTGACTGAGGAAAACGAGTGTATTTTTTGGTTCAGTTCACTGTGTGAGTCATTTACTTTCAACAAGAACAGATGAATGCATAAATGTTGGTTAAAATGATGCAAGGATGTTATTCATTATTCATTTTCTAGGCTATCACTGTAAAAAAAAAAAAAAAAAAAAAATCCACCTACTTCAGCGTAGCTTTAGTTGCTGCCTTCAATCAAATTGGCTGTATAAATCATTTCAGCTTAAAACATATTAGAATTACTTGAGACTTTACTTGAGTTCAATCTTGTATAACTTAAAAAAAATGAAGTTGAAATTGGTTAAACTACTTTGAGTTAAAGTAATGAAAAAAACATGATTTTACATGTGATTTTGATGTGAAATTACTGTGGCTTATTGAACACATTTGATTGATTGATTATTATTATTATTATTATTATTATTAGTGTGCTGTCTTTTTGGTACCTTGTCAAGCACAGTGATTGACAAATTGTAAGAAAAATAATGCTTTGATTTTTCAGTCTTGTGTAGTTCTTGTGTCTGTTTTGAACAACTGTGTTGTTTGAATGATTCAACGACTCACTCGTGAAAGTCAAAAAGAGACTCACTTGTAACCACCTATCAGTGTCACTTACAGCATCAGTCTGTGAATGAATCGGTTCACTGGGAAAGATTCAGTTCACTGGGAACATTGAATCAGAATCACTAATGCTAATTCAAACAGTGCATTTACTCATTTAAACTACAATTACATTACAGCTCTCCATAACACTCATGTTCACTGCCACAGCGTAACATAAGAGACTATGAGTGCAGAACATTAGTTTCAAGGACAGGACAACTGAATGGCCTAAAATACGCCAGCAGAAATGAATAAATAAAGCCGCGAGGTGGGATTGCTCCAGGCTTTTCTCAATTAGACAGCTCACCACCGGACCTGCACTCAGCCTGTAATGGCTTTGGCATTTGCTGATTGTAAAAGACCTTCAGATTGGCACCTCTAAAAGAGCGCTGACTTTCACAACAACAGCCACGCTCAACAGAAAAGCAGCAGCAGATGATGATGGGACGCAAACTTAAGTACTTGAAAATAAATGATGGGTTGCTGTTATTCCTTTTATTATTGGAGAAAAGATTCTGTTTTAGCGCGGCTTCCTTTTAAAGGTCGTTGTGCAATTAATATTGAATGATAGTGCTTTTGTTGTAGTTGCTAAATGTTGTTTTCGCCATACATTATCTGTAAACTGTGAGTTTGCTAAGACTTTGGGAACTTCTGACGGCAAAATCAATTCAAGCTGAAGGCAAAATTAAACTAATTAACAATCAAATGAATATCTAATGCATCCCTTGCACTGGCATTTATCTTCCTCCGGTACTTGTATAGAGCACGTTCTTCCAGGTTTTGGATGGTATTTGTTTTCATAAGCGGGTTTTAACATTTTAGACACCAGATTTATGGAATGTAAGGGTTCAGTGGTCAAAATATCATTGAAGTTTATTTTTTTTATTATCGATGAATCAAAAACGGGAACAATAAATTTTTGTAAGTGTTTTTTTTTTTTTAATTATGGTTTTGGATTCCTTTATTATTATTATTATTATTATTATTATTATTATTATTATTATTATTATTATTTATTTATTTATTTAGCTGTTTTCGGGTCAAATTGACACTAACTGCTTTTGATGCAAATCGTAAACTAACAATTTCAAATAGCAAATAGATCAAAACTGTATTTTCAACAAAATTATGACTTTAAAAAACACATTACACTCAATCAATATGAAAACTTTAACAAATATTTCTTAACATTTTCTAATTTTATGTAATGTTTTCATTATCACAAACTGTGAATATACTGTATACAGTACATTAAGTATAATCTCTATTTCACATTATTTTATGTTTTGTGCTTTTGAAAGTGGATCTTTATTGTCTCTAATTAGACTTTATTATTTTGTATTTTAGAGTCATTTTGAGCTCAAATGATGTGTTTTCTGCAAGCATAATTGTTAAAAATGTAATTAGTTTTTTACTGAGTTGTGATGGTTAATGTTTTGGGAACATTTAACAGGTTTTAATGAAAAGACCTACATCAGTGCAGTGCATGATGGGTATCAGTCTAGATGTCTGTGCTGACAGTGAAGGGAAAGTCCCGGGCAGAAAGGGGAAACTCCACTGAATGGCCAACAGGCAGGAGACAATCATGATAATGTTTTCCCTGAGGACTTTATCTGAGCCTGTGGTGACTATCAGAGGCCTCGCAATGATCATTACTGCTTCAGAACCTCAGTAGGAAAACCAGTCAGAGATAATGGCGTATGTTTGCAAAAAAAACAAACCAAAAACCAGACAGTTCAGGCGACATGAAATTTACAAACACGTGACTGACATAAACGCTGTAAACACAAACGGATTGAAAAAGGCCATCTTCACTGCATTTGTCCCTGAGACTGAGATCTGGCTAGCGAGCTCCCTACATAGGCAGTATTTTAAGAAATTCTAGCTATTCTTCTGATGTTAAGGCTGTTCCACAAAGTTAGGCAGTGAAATTATGGTAGTAAGTACAATGAACTAAGTAAATAAATAAATAAATCAAACCAAGATGGTAGACAAAGATAGAGAAATATAAATTATAATTCACCCTATTCTGAAAAGTACTGATGAAAAATAGTTCAATGACCTTGTGGAAGAAGAAGTGCACTTAATTGTATTGTATTGCACTTGTAGTATGTTAAAAGTATATTTTTAAAAACTGTACTGGCAGATATTATAATATTAATGAAATAAAAGGCCACTTACGTACTTAAAGACACTTTAATGACTGTCTCTTAAAGTGCACTTCTAAAAAAATCATATAGCATTTCATAGATATTCAACTATAATACATTTTCATCAATCAAGTGTCCAAAAACATTACATTCAGTTCATGCTTCAGAATATTCTTCATAAGAATATTAAATATGAAGAATATTATTTCTGTAAGGAGAGCTCTTTTTAAAGTGCATTTTAGTATTTTACCAAATGTTTGTGTGCATTGTTAGTTTTTTTTTTTGAAGCAAAAATATTGTATGTGTCACTTTTAAGGGTTCACCAATTCTGCCTTAGTTATTGTTATATAAATGTTAGAACAAGACGTTCTTTAATGTTTATGGAACGTTCTTATAACTTTAATATTTGATTTAACGTTCTAATAACGTTGAAATAAAACATTCTTAGATCAGCATTCTCGGAATGTCCTTATGATGTTACTTGTACTTGATGAACCTTTAAGGAACATTTTTTGTAACATTTAAGTAACATTCTAATCATCAGGAAAACTGAAAAATTTGAATGTTCTTAGAATATTAAAAATAAACACTCAAGAATTGTTATATTTTGGATAAAGTAAAATTAATAGAATAATGAAATGTTTTTTGTGACTTTTAAATAACATTCTAATCACGACAAGAAACCTGGACATTTTAACGTTCTGAGAATATTAAAAAACATTCTAATAGTTATATTTTGGGAGAATATAAAGTTATTTAAGAAACAATTTAGTCACCTTTAAACAACGCTCTAAACACAACAAGAAAACTGGACATTTCAGTGTTTTAGAAACATTTCAAAACAATGTTCTCATGTTTTTATAACCTTAATTTGTTACCTGGGATGTTGCTAATGTCCATTGACATAGAACAGATTTCTGTATGCAACTTAATGAAGACGATCACAATGAGATGCGTTTAAAATGTTACACGATTTTTACTTATATAGAAAATAAAATAAAACAACAAATATAAACCAGCCCCTTAGCAGCTAAATATGAAGCCACTTCTTGAAAAACCATCCCCAGCTTTCCATCAGTCACTATCTTAAACTGAGAAGACACAACATGAAACATGTTTCGCTGAATATCTTTAGGCTCGCCTCGACAGCACCTCAAAATTACAGTCTGGAGTTTAATTAACAGCAAAAGCAAAGGCTCTGCCAGCTGCTTGACAAAGCTGCACTAATCACAGCTTTATCAGAGCTTCGGTGACGCTTACATGTGTGTGAAACATCACACTGTCGTCATCACATGTGACCTGAAAACATGTCTACATGTGTGATGTTCAGACAGGCTCATCCTCAACTCCTTCGCTCATTCAGGCTCGTTTAGACTCTTATTAGATTACGCCGTTAGCCGCGGCTGTGTGTGTGGGAGTCATTGCAATTATGCAGAGACAGCAGACAGAGTTTAAACACAGTCTTACAGCGTTTAGCTCATGGAGGCTTATTAGAAGTGACTTTAGGGCTTGCCAACATATAAAATATGGCCAGTTACAGGTTTTCCAGATTACAGCCACATATTTGGGCTTGCTTGTGCCTTGTGTGCCAATATGAAATATGATCGACCACTAAGAGCGTTGTTTGTTTCAATGTTCATCCAGTGTTTCTGCTTCTCCCAGTCCCTCCTGTACCATAATTATCTGTAAAGGAATGCTTTTTCCTTTTCCATAGGTGACAGAATGAGTGAGAGGGATTTATTCATGAGTTACATGTATTCAGACATTTAAATTGTATTTGTAAAAGAATATAATTACTGAAAGGAGTTTTGCATAAAATAAAATAAAATAAAATAAAATAAAATAAAAATAATTTGTTTCTACACGTATTCCATAATTTAAATTATACTTCTAAATGAATACTATAAAAAATAATAAAAAAGTGACAGAATGAGAGGAGGAATTTTGCATTCATGAATTTAAAATACATTTGTAAAATAATTTAATTTTTAAAATGACTTTTGCCTGGAATAATAAAAAAAAAATAAATAAATAAAATATTTGTTTAAGATAAAAATACATTTGTAAAATAATTAATAAATATACTTTTGCCTGTAATAAAATAAAATAAAATAAAATATTTGTAAAAAATTAAAAATACATTTGTAAAATAATTTAATTATTAAAATGACTTTTGCCTGAAATAAAATAAAATAATAAAATAAATTAAAATAAAATATTAATCTGTTTCTACATGTATTCAGGAATTTAAATTATATTTCTAAACAAATATAAGTATTGCAAGACTTTGAGTCTGAAATAAAATAAAATAAAATAAGTGACAGCATGAGGCGGGGGGATTTTGCATTCAATCATTTAAAATACATATAAAGACTTTTGCATGGAATAAACTAAAATAAAATAAATAAAAATGAAATAAAAATAATAATAATAAATAAATTAAAAAAAAAAAAAAAAAAAAAAACTTTTCTAGAGAGATCTGGCAACAACGATTTCACTGTACATAAGATTATGTGCTTCAGGCTTTGAACTCACCAACAGAGGACACAAAGTTAACACACAAAGTGTCACAGAAGTGACCGCGGTCTCTCAGAGCATCTGTCTGTGTGTTTGAAAGATTACTTGAGAAGCTGCTCTGCCCTGTAGCTGTACAACATTTGTGTAATTTTAGCATTAGGAATCATTTGCATGTTTATCAGAAGGCATCATTCTCCGTTTTATGGCCTCTGGCATCTGCATCGCACATTCGCTCTGATAAACTGCCCTATAACGACACACTGAGGCATTGTGGGTAATAAGCAGCCACACTGCTGATTTCTAACCTCTCTGTTGTGTGTGTTAGTCTAAAGGAATCCATTCTGATGTTTATTGATACTATTTTAGCGTCAGCAGGGCTTTTGCATGATTGTTGGCATCATCACAGAAACCAGAGCAGAATTTAAATATGAACGTATGGCTTTCGTTCGGGGATTTTATCCACAGTACAGCAAATAAACAAATAAAACCTAGAAACCCAGACAATTCCTTTCTAGTTTCATACTGTATGAGGTAATAGGTGAATTAACATATTCATATTATTCAGTGAAAGAATGAATAAATAAATTCATATATTGTGTGTGTGTGTGTGTGTATATATATATATATATATATATATATATATATATCAAACTTGTTAATCAATAAAAATTATTGGAGTACGTCTTACAAAACAAACAAACAAAAATATTTCACTCTTTCTACTTAAATTTCAGGTTTAATTCAGTGTGTTACTTGCCTTTTTTTGTAACTATTTGCAAAATTTACTACTAATTTCTGAGTGAAAATTGTTAGTATTCATTTAGTATGAATTAACATATAAATATTTTAACTCCTACAATGATTTTTTTTTTTTTTTCGAAGTTTTAAACAAAGATTATTGGACAGTGTTTAAAAAAAATACCATTTCAGTCTGTCTGCCTCAAAATTTCATGTTTAATTTAGTGTTACGTGCAGTTTCTTAGTAATTAATTGTGAAATTGACCATTTCTGACTGAAAAACTGCTTTTACACTATTTTTTTCAGTATATTGTAACATGACCATATTCAGTTATATAACAATATCAAAACAAGGAAGAGCATAATGTGTCTGTTTGTTTGTTTTTTTTGTTCAGTTCAAAAACACTAAAGAAAGTTTAAAACTACAATAAATAAACAAACAAATTAATACTACTACTACTACTAATAATAATAATAATATAAAACAAAATTAAATAAAAACAATTATATATTATGAAGTATAAATGTTTTGGAAACCATTTTAACCAGAAAATACTAAGAATTACAGTATTTTTTTTGTTTATTATATATATATATATATATATATATATATTAGTGCTGATCATAACAGTGATTGGCAGTAATGTGTGAAAATCCCATGATCAGGATCCGCATGTCATCAGTCCAGACTAATGCGTGAAGTGTGTGAGCACTGACATCATGTGGAGACACCAGTCATTACGTCTTCACTCGATTAGCCTAAACGCCTCAGGCTACAAATAATCAATGCATTTGTAAACATCTGACACAAGATAAACATTCTCTCTGGAATATTGAGATTATGAGTAATGCACAGGACTAAAAATCACTAGCATATGATTCGGAGTATGCTTGAGTTCATTTCCATTGCACTCAGCCCAAAGACCTGCTGGAGAAACCTTTCAATATATTTCATTATGAAAATAATCACAGCAGCGCGCAGCGAAGAGAAGCTGAAGTTGATCAGAGAAAAAGCCCAGTTCTGGGTTAATGAAAATTTCCACAAGCCTTGAAGAAAAATACTTTATTTCTTTATAAATCCACATAGAGTACCTATGAAAGCATAAAATTCCATCCCATATTTTTTTTTTCAATTATTTTTCTCCTTGAAATCAAATGATTGAAATCAGAGATGGCTGAAGGTGTACTTCACATACAAATACGTCCACAGTCAATTGGAGGGAAAAAAAAAAGAACAGTATTTATTTCAGCAGGCTGACTGTCAAAGGAGTATTTAGCGTGGCCTACGCTGCTTCGCACAGTCTGCTGTCAGATACAGAGTTCTTAAGAGCGTCTTACCGTCAATCCTTGTTGATACGGGAGATGGGGAAAGTTTTAGCGTGTTGTGATAATCAATGTTCTCTCGTGTTTGACCTAATCTCCAGATCCAAAGAACACACTCGCCATGTTTGTTAATCAGCTGAAGATCGATCCGTGCGTTCGGTTTCCCAATGAAGAGAGAGAGAGAGTCATTAGCCGAAACGATGCAGAGGAATCCATAATGAAGTGCTCCAGAAGGTCCACAAATACTGACTCGTCAATGTTTCATCGAACTTTGATAAGTCTGTATCCACACGAGCCTTCAGGAGAGTGTTAAATCCAGTCCTTTGGCACTGCTTCATCTGTTTAACACTGATATTTTATCATAGTATTTCCCACAAAAAAAACAACAACCAGAGAGCATTTCCCTCCTTATTCCCATTTGATGGCTCAAGTCTCTCGGGGAAATGACCTCTGGGTTAAGATAGAAAACATTGCTCATATGCACCGAAGAGGCACATGAAATCCAGGGTCTGGGGAGAGTTTTGCATAAAGAATTGAACACGGAGAGCCGGTTGTGTTTGCCTTCTGACCGCGGCTTGTCCTACTAATAGATTGGATCCAATCCCATTTAATCTGACGTTCTGCGTTTGGCTTCCAGGTTGTGAGTTTGCCTTGAAAAACAACAGAGGCATGAGATCAGATTCAGCAGCGGAGTCATTGAGGAACACATTTAATCATCAAATGCAAAGTGAAAAAATCAAAAGGAAAGAGAGCGAACTGTCGCAGAAGATATTCCACCTCTGATAAAGTGACCTTTACACGTTTTTACGCACATTCGTCTCAGTAATCTGCCCTAATGCACTGCAGACAGCTACAAATGACCTGTCCATCATCCATAGTGCTAAATTCAAGAGCTTTAAACTTATAAAAATAACCATTTGATCCAAAAATGTAATGAAATGCAATTCAAAATGATTGAAAAAAAATCTGTTAAATTTAATTTTATTAAAAAAGTTAAATAAATAGATTTTAATTTTTACATTTTAATTGCATTTTTTGGTCCCACTTTATATTAAGTGGCCTTAACAACTATGTACTTACATTAAAAAAAAAAAAAAAAAAAAAAGTACAATGTACTTATTGTGTTCATATTGTATTGCAAAACACTTTTGCTGCTACTGAGGTTGGGTAGGTTTAAGGGTAGGTTAAGGTGTAAGG
Organism: Tor tambroides; assembly: GCA_021397915.2. NCBI lineage: Eukaryota > Metazoa > Chordata > Actinopteri > Cypriniformes > Cyprinidae > Tor > Tor tambroides. Next base: position 43,200 of record JAFVLL020042082.1, read on the forward strand.
GATGGTCAGCAGTTACATGCAAGTACATGTAATTACATGCAAGTATTTTTTTAAATATAAAAACAATGTAAAAACATGTATGTACACAATAAGTGCATTGAATCAAATTAATTTAAATGTAAATACATGATAGTTAAGGCAACCTAATATAAAGTGGGACCTTTAATTTTTATTACATATTTTTAATTAAAAACATAATTTAAATAAATATTAACAATGATTCAAAATTATAGACAAATTAAAATTTAAAATTCATGTATTTTTCATGTAAAGAAAAAAAAATCATGAAACATTCATGAAGCTAAAAAGCATAACATGATGCAAGCAACACTAAGGTCATAGGATAGTTTCCCAGGGAACACTGACACTGTAAGTGGCTCCTATTTAAATCTGATCACAAGCGGTCATAGAAGATGCCCTTGAGATGCATAAACAGCAATCTGTCTCTCCTGACCACTTGAGATATTATACCAGGCATAAACTGGGCCTAGGAGAACCACTGAGTGTGTTTATACGCACTGTAAAAGTCTGATTTTCAAAATACTAAAATAGTTTGACTGAAATAGTCAAATAGTTTTTTTTTTCTTTCTTTTTTTTGCAAAGTCTAACTAACTTCACAAACTGAGGTTTGTTGAATTGGTGAAGAGCTAAGAATTAAACCATACAATTTTTAATATATAAATAGTTGTTAAATAAATAAATAAATAAATTAAATAAATAAATAAATAAAACACTATTAGAATTATTACCTCAAAATCCTAGGGACTAAGTTCTTCAGTTCAAAAGGGGTTTGGCTGAAAATAAATAAATAAATAAATGACTATCAGAGAAATATTACCTCAGAATCTTAGGGAGTAAATTCTTCAGTTCAAAAGGGGTTCGGCTGACAATCAATCAATCAATCAATCAATCAATAAATATCTGTACATCAAACACTAGATCATGGTGTTAGCCACGCAAAAGTCCTGAGTTCGATTCCCAGGGAATGCAGGAACTGATCAAATGTATAGCTTGGTCAAATGCAATGCAAGTCAGTTAAAAAAAACAAAACAAAAAAAACTGCCAAATGCATAAATATAAAGGTAAACTAATGTAAATAAATGCATCATGTAAAATAAATGATGCAGCTTCATAATGCAGTTGTAGCTTGGCTTAGTTCAGCATGCATACAGGTAACAACTGCCATTTCAGCACACATTATCACATCTGTATCAGAGGAAACAGCAGCCAAGGATACGCAAACAATTTCCTCACGACATCAGCTGAGTTTGCATAAACAGACAGCGTGGCTGACTATACCTAGTGCGTGCTAATTGGATATTTAACGACTTCATTAACTCCAACCAATTTACTGAGACTTTCCTACCAGATAAAATGCAGAACAACAAAGCCTTCAGCAGCAGCAGCAAGGACAAGGCCTGATATGTTGTGGCTAGCTAGTTATCTGCAAAGAGCCGCTAATGCTAGGCCTTATTCAGACGGCTATTTTTAGCGAAGCGTGTCCTGCTGCAGTCTGGAGGGATTCAGGTTCCAAACGGCTGTTGAAGAGAGGTTGCACCCCATTTCTATGGCACACAACAAACAGTAATTACCTTCTACTACGGCCGTGCTGGTATTCCACATCATCCCACCCCTCAGATTCCTCAGATTAGCCCATTTGTCTCAATATGTGAGACACTAGGCCTTTACCCTTTTATCTCAATCTCTAAACCCCATCACAGTCCTCATATCTGCCCTCTTTTCTTCCATCTTCCTTTCCCTATCTCCGCAGCTCTTTGCTAGGCCTTGTATCTCTATTCCCGTGTCCTAATCTCTCCCATTTCACGCTGAGCCAAAGGAAACGTAAATCCATCTGGAGCTAATAGAAGAACGAGCTCTAATTGTGCACTAATTTTAGAAACAGGACCTTCATTTGAATCCATTGTGGTCCATTAAAACTTTAGATCATGAATCAGCACTCAGTTGAGCTGCAGGCAGGGACTGAAATCAGCATCCGCAATCCTGTGGTTCATTTTGGGTGTTTCGGGTGAAAGTTAACCATGGCAGGTAATGCATGGTGGGTTATGATTCATAAATGATGTTTTCCAACCAGCAGCCTCCAACATTAGAAAAACAAAGCGGAAAAAAGGCTCTCATACTGGACGAGATTACAAAATAAATGAATGAATGATTGAATGAGATAAATAAATAAATAAATAAATAAACTTTAAATAAATAAACTCCAACAGCTAATTGTTTCTAAAATGTACAGCTATTATTTAGGTTGTCTTTCCCCTTCACAAAAAGAGATTAGTATTAGACTAAAAAGTAGACTAAAATAAAATATTTGGTCCCACTTTATATTAGGTGGCCTTAACTACTATGTACTTACATTTAAATTAATCATTTGATACAATGCAATTATTGTGTACATACATGTTTTTACATTGTACTTATATTTTTGAGGTAAGTACATAGTAGTTACCTAATATAAAGTGTAACCAAATGTTTTTTTAAAATATTATAACATATTTCTATATACTTAATGTTGTTTTAACATTTAAATTGAAATATTCGAGAATGGAGAAATTATACTGATCAGTTTCAAGAATCACAATTATTACTTATTTTAAATAAATTTGTCATCTTTAACAAAAATTTAAGAAACTGGGTAAGTTGGACACAAACAACTGCTGACAGTTCAACCAAATGCAGTGCACACCAAAGTTCACTTACATTTACTCAATTTATAAGGTATATCTAATTGATTTCAATAATAGCCAAATAATAAATAAATAAATAGCCAAATAAATAACAAATAATAGCAAAAAGAAATAAAAAAAGAAATAAAATAAAAAATAAAATCTGGCCAGAGGCAAATAAAGACAGATATCAAACACCTCCACACTGTATGATCCAGAGGTGCTGACAGGAGCTTTGGGGCATTTCAAAATCAAATCGAGCCCTGGAATAAAAGAAAAGATTGTCATTTTTGCATTGTCAGATTGTCAGAAAAGGTGATTTAACTCAAGAGTCTTCAACCTGATCAGACGGTAACTCTTTGTTCACCTAATTTTACAGGCAGAACATGGTGTCTACAGAAGCCTTTTGAAGTGGTTCCTGACAGTGACCCTGACAGACACCTCTGCCCTTCAACTCATTCAGCGTCAGATTTCTATCCGCTGGAGGCGCTGTTTCCCACCAAACAGAGAACAGCTTCAACCTGCGCTTTCATCTCAGCCATTCAGGGCTCCTCTGAGGCTCCTCAATAGAAGGCGACCATGACCAATTCACTGAGATGGCTCTCCCCTGGTTATGTTAAATGGCCTCCTCTCTCGGATCTGAGAGCCGAGGTGGTCCACCGCCGGATATTATCCACACTGCTCTAAGCGCGAGGAACCTGGCCAACCTAGATTGTGCCTGCAAGGGCGTTCGGGCTTTGACTGAAATACAAACTGATGCCTCTAGCGCTGCCGGTGTGCTGCTGGTTGGTTGGTTTAGCAAGAGGGAAAATAGCAGGAAGAGTGACTGAAAATGTTTGTTTTTTGCTGAAACGAGCTGGGAAATGTTGTGTTTTGGATGCTGGTGTGCTGATGTTCTCAACATGCTTCTTATTCAACGTTTATAGCTTGACAAAACAACTATTCTGGCTGAGCAACATCTAGGGATGCACGTTATATCGACACAGTATCGGTTATCGGCCAGTATTAGAGATGTTTAATTTATTGGTATCAATCATTAATGTTTTTTAATGGTTCATGCACATTTCCCAAATTTTTATATGTAGGTTTCCGTCATGCACCTTTAAATGTGATCTTTAGCAAGTCTTCAAACAAAAATCTATTTTCTGTAGCTCAAACGTTAGAGTAGATGATCGGTTTGATTCCCAGGAAATGCATTAATTGGTCAAATTTAAATCTTGAATGCAATGTAGGTTGCATGGATAAAGACATTTACCAGATACAGACATGTAAATGTATTTTTTATTTCCATCCATTAATTTATAAAGTTGGCTTTTAGTTTTTAGTCCTTTTTTTTAAAAAATTCACACAAAATTGTAGAATTTAATATCCAGCATTTATTGGTTTTCAGCCATAACTTGAAAAATAATTAATGGCTGTTGGATTGATTTCGTGCTTGCTGACAGTTAATGAAGATTGCAGACAAAACCAGAGGCAAATTGGTGCTTGTTTACGAGTAATGATTGCTATGTTTGAATGATCTGAGAGATGCAACTTCACATTGTTATTGATCTAAACTTAATCAACACTAAACTGACTTGAGCTGAATAATGACACTATTGTGTTTTAGAGTTGCTTTGCTGCAGAATCTGAACTGTCTTTGTAGTTGAGTTTCCGTAACTGATTCTGTTATTTTCCTGTTTATCTCTGTGAAGCTGCTGTGACACAATATGTATTGTTTAAAGCGCTAGGGGTATGTGATATTGGCAAAAATCTTGATATGTTCTGGGGATTTTTGTAGATAACAATAATTAATGGATATTTTGCTGAGTGTGTTTTTGTGCTGGTACTTATCTCATGGATAAATAAATATGACAATAAATCCACCAGTCGTGACGATGCAAGTGACTGATTTTATGAATGGATCATTGAATCATTGGCTCAAATGATTCATTCAAATTCAGATTTATTCAGAAATGAAACACTGTAGTGTTGAAATGCACACATGTTTGCCTCTGGCTTTGTTTACTTGTGTGATATTACTTAACCAGGCTGTAACATATCTTATAAATACAAAAATCAAAAACCCATACAGTAATAATTTTTGCTGTCATGATTAATTCTAGACATTCTAACTGCTTTTAGTTTTCAAGACGTGTTTTTGCAGTGAGTGAGTGAGTGACATACTGGAAAATGTCAGCTCGCACATCATTAAAACAACAATTATGATATTATCTTAGACAATAAATATTGCAAACCCCTAGTATAAATATAAACGTGACTTGAGTTGCCTAAGAAATATTTGTCAGGTTAAATATCTAGACTGTGTAGTGTGACACGCTATTTGACTGGAGCTGACATTGACAATGACAGACAGTTGTGCAGCGTGAAAAGAACAGCAAACTCTGAAATTTGTGTAGTTTACGGGTGACATAACCAGCACTAACCAACATGAAAATTCATAGGGATCATTCTGATTATTTTACTTTTGCCGTCAAGCTGACAAAGAGAACTAAAGGCTGGAATAAACTACTTTGTACATTCAAATTAAAGTCTGGAGGAATCAGTGGTAGTTGCCGAAAGTCAGAGCCAGTCTGCAGATTTTGGGCAATCAGAGGAAACACAGAAAATCCCTTAGTTTTTGTCGGGTACAGACTGAGACTTTGATTCCATCCTGTAGGAGGAGATCAAACATGTCTGATTTTAGAGCACATTGTTTTATTTTTCAAATCTCCTAGAAACAAGGTCCATGTTTCTGTGTGAATTTGTTGTTTTTGGAACAATTTGAAAGTTTGGAAGTGTACAAAATATGGTAAAACTAATGTTGTGAAATATTCTTACCGTTTCTATATGAATATATATTAAAATGTATTTTATTCCTGTGGTCAAAGCTGAATTTTCAGCATCATTACTCCAGTCTTCAGTGTCACATGATCTTCAGAAATCATTCTAATATGCTGATTTGCTGCTCAAGAAACATTTCTGATTATTATCAATGTTGAAAACAGTTGTGCTGCCCAATATTTTTGTGGAAACCGTGATGCAAAACTATTCATAAGTTTGAGGTAGGATTTTTTTTTTTTTTTAAAGAAATTAATACTTTTATTCAGCAATGAGACATCAAATGGATCAAAAGTAACAGAGAAGACGTTTATAATGTTACAAAGATTCTATTTCAAATAAATGCTGTTCATTGAACATTATATTTATCAAAGAATCCTGAAAAAGAAATGTATCATGGTTATTATAAAGTATAAAGCAGCAAAAACTGTTTTCAACATCTTCCTTAAGCAATAAATCAGCATATTAGAATGATTTCTGTGTGATCATTAGTTGTTTAGTGTATGATGCCCAGCGTAAGTTGTGTATTGTATTCCAGCCTTAAAATGATAGTTCACCAAAAATAAAACTTCTGTCATTATTTCCCTAGCGTCCACTTGATCCAAACCTCTATGGTTTGCTTTTTTCTGTTGAACACAAAAGAAGATATTTTAAAGAATGGGGTAAATGTACAGCTGACGGTAGCCATTGACATCCATTGTATTTTTTTTTTTCCCCCCCAGTACTATGGAAGTCATTGGCTACCATTAACTGTTCAATTACCAACATTCTTCAAAAGATCTTTTGTGTCCAACAGAAGAAAGAAATTCATACAGGTTTGGAATGACATGATGTTGAGTAAATGACAGAATTTTCATTCTTGGGTGAATTTCGGACTCATGATGCCGTGTTGAAGTGGTAATTTAAACACAACCCTGCAAAATACCAATATTTAGACGCATGACCCACACCTGCGCAAAGAAAAACAGTAAGATGTGCTATTCCATACTCAGCAGGGACATTCATAACATACACACAAGCCTAATGCACTGAAATGTGCAAACCGTAGGATTCCTCTCATTTTCATCGCAAACATCTAAACCAGGTATCATAGTGTTTCAATTTTACGCTTTTGTAATTCAAATGCATCCTATTGAACGAAACAACTGTCAGGCTATGAATTTAAATAGCAATCTCAAGTGCGCCGTACCATTGGGGAAATCTTTTTAGGCCCGTTACCCTGACGCAGACAGACAACAGAGCTGCTATGCCTGTAATTTATCCATTAAAGGAGGTCTAATTAACAGAACTGGAACATCTCTGCATCAGCAGCACTGTAGCGATGGCAGATTCTATCACGCTGGCAACCGGCTGCCTAGCAACAAACCTTAAAGGCACAATATGTAAGATTTTCATAATAAAATACCCAAAAAACACTTGCACAGTGTGATATATTTCATGCAGTTGCGTACTTGCGTTATTCCAAAAGTTATTACGTTATTCTAAAAACCCTGTTCGTCCATGGTCATGGTCGCCTATTAATGACGTAATATCCACGCTATCCTCGGTTTTCGCTTGTAGAAACTGCAAGTATGGACAAAAATGCTGCTGCACAGTTCAAGTACATCCATTACGGCTGAAATGAAAAGTGTTGACTGCATTATTAAATTTATATCTGCTCAATGTTGCATCATGACTCGTTTTCTGAGTTTTTACAGTGTTGTACATTATAACCAATCACACACAAGTCTGTTGAGCTTATGAATGCAATGGCCAATCAGAGGCATTCAGATGAGTCATCGCTGAAACAGTGGTATGTATGATGTAAGTAAGAGATTCATTCATCAAACAGTGTATAGACAGCTTTACTGATTACAAGAGGAGTTTTTTTGAAAGTGCTTAATCTCACACTAGAGTGAAATCAGTCATAATGTTCTTTGACAATGTAAATGTTCTTTGCTCACTTTCTCTGTACAATTTATTCACTGTTTGAATACCTGTGGAAGGTACCGGTAATTCATTACATCATTTGTGAACATGATTTGCGAATTCCATACATCATAGTGAAAATGACGTCTCCCATCGTTCCACCCCTCTCCATAGCGTCATCAAGTTTCGCCTTTGTTATTGTTTAGAACATGCGACCTCTAGCGGTGAAAACTTACGTATTGTGCCTTTAACAGTTTAAAACAGCGGTTCTTAACCTTGGTCTTCGCGACCCCCCGCTCTGCTGATTTTGTATGTCTTTCTTGTTTAACACACCTGATTCATCAGAAGAGAGCTCCATGAATGAACTGTGTTCCCTATATAGTGTTCATTGCTCTCTACTCCCCCACACAAGGGAAATCAGCTGAAGTTTACTTCACTTAAGAACACAGATTTGTGCTACACCACTGCCTGCAGCGTTTTCACACACAGACGAAACTTACTACAGAAGTATGAAGGGTTATTTAACCGTAATCATGAGATTTGCATAGAAGTCACATATCGCGTACTATGTGACCCTGGACCAGAAAACCAGTCATTAGGGTCTTTTTTTTTAAATTGAGATTTACACATCATCTGAAATCTGAATAATTAGCTTTCCATTGATGTGTGGTTTGTTAGGATAGAACAATATTTGGCCGAGATACAACTATTTGAAAATCTGGAATCTGAGGGTGCAAAAAAATCTAAATATTGAAAAAATCATCTTTAAGGTTGTCCAAAAGAAGTTCTTAGCAATGCATATTACTAATCACAAATTAAGTTTTGATATATTTAAGGAAGGAAATTACAAAATATCTTCATGGAACATGATCTTTACTTAATATCCTAATGATTTTTGGCATAAAAGAAAAATGGATCATTTTGACCCATACCAATGTATTCTTGGCTATTGCTACAAATATACCTGTGCTACTTAAGACTGGTTTTGTGGTCCAGGGTCACACTTGAAGGACCAGCACCACATCCTCTTGTACCACTGTTTGAAGAATTTATCTTCAAGAATCTGGCAGTAAGTTTTAGGAGCTCATTTTTCCTCAATCCTGCAATAATTTTCAGGATAGGAGATGGAATAAAAATGAACTCCCAAAACTTACTTCCAGATCCTGGAAGATAAATTCTTCAAACAGTGGTACAAGAGAATATGGTGCTGGTCCTTCAAGAGTCACTCACAACTTATCTGTCGATAAAGCCTACAACAAATTAGTCTTAATGTATTTCACAATCCTTCAGCATGTTATTCTTATTAAGTGAGGGTAATTAAAGGAGAAGTTCACTTTTAAAAAAACTTTTGCTGATAATTTACTCACCCCCATGTCATCCAAGATGTCCATGTCTTTCTTTCTTCAGTCAAATGTGCGGAAGGAGTACCATATACACATATTCATATGTCTTTGTGTCAGTTGCTCGTTTAAAATGCCCGTTTAGTGTCTTTGCTCTATGGGTGTTTTAATATTAACGTCTACGTCAAGCTTGACATTTTCAACGTAGCCATTCGTTACGTCATAGCAGCGCATCTAGAACAGAGCAAGGCGGCGTTGCTTATAAAACTTAAACTTTTATTTATTTTGGAAATGACAGATGTTTCGCTAGATAAGACCCTTATTCATCATCTAGTATCGTTTAAAAGCCCTTTGAAGCTGCACTGAAACTGTCATTTGGACCTTGAACCGTTTGAGTCCCAATAGAGGTGCATTATATGGGGAAAATCCTGGAATGTCTTCGTCAAAAACATTAATTTCTTTTCGACTGAAGAAAGAAAGACATGGACATCTTGGATGACATGGGGGTGAGTAAATTATCAGCAAAAGTTTTTTTAAAAGTGAACTTCTCCTTTAAGCCTCTGGGAACCTGATACTTTGTAATTCTGGAGATTCCAGGTAGGTTGCAGTTCTGGAAAATGGTGGCGATGGAGACTAAATGTTTCCTGATGGTTTTACCTAATTCTTCACATTAATTCTTAAATCTTTTGCAGTTAACTTGTCTTTTCTTCTCCACCTGTTTTTTTTTTTTCTGACCCTGCTGCCCCAGTGAGCATTTTGCTGTCCAATGCTAATGTCTTAACTTTGCAATTTCTGTATTGCATTAGTTTTGAATATTTCCCATGGGGATTTAATCATTTTTGACTTTTCAGTCTAGGTTAAACCTCTTTTTTTGGCTCATTTTATCAGTAAAAGAAAACATGCCTAATAATTCTGCACACCTGAATATAAGGAGTTTTTCACTTCCAGCCTTCATGGACAATTATATATCACTCATAAATGATTAAATACAAAATTAAAAGTAGTTATTAAGAGTGATGTGGTTTGGAATTTGTAAAATGTGCTTGGAAAAAAAAATCATCAGAATATCAACGTGCCTAATAATTATGCACACGGTGTTAAGAACCACTGGGTTAAAAGCATCCTCACCTCGGACAGGAGAAAATCCTCAGTAAGGCCGCAGGACGCCAGCAACAGAAAAGAAACAGAATGGGTTGAAGTGTGAAGAGAAATGGGAAGGGAGGCGGGATCGAACCCTGTGTTATTGCGATATGGAGTCGTCCTCTTTGACCGATTTCCCGTATTCCGGGTTCAAGTCCACCACTGTGGTCCCTTTAAGAGCTCCGTAACCCCCTTCCAGACCGTGGGACCCTTCTTGTCTGTCAGACCCGAGCGGGACCGAAGGCTTGCTGGAGGATCCTGAGGACGAGGAAGAGCGAGGCGGAGGCCCTGACGCTGCCCCCTGCTGGCCGCCGTTGGTCTGAGAACAAACGTTACTGACGCGGGCCGCCTTCTGCTTGTAGTGCTGGCTGTGAAGCTTGTACTTCATCAGCAGGATGAAGATGAAGACGAGGACCGACGCCACGATGATGCCACCGATGATGATGATCATGGTGCCGCCGAGGAACTGGTCGTGGATGGAGCGGCAGTGGCGAAACTCGCGCTCTGTGGAGAAGGAAACGCAGCCCACCAGTCGTGTCGCGGTTAAAGCCGTGATGCCGTCGTCGTAGACGGCCAGGACGCAGAGCTCATAGTCCCGCGAAGAGGCCAGATCGCTCAGTAGAAACAACTTATGGGAGGCGGGAATCATTCTGAGAGAGAAAGAGAAAAAGAGAGAGAGAAAGAGAGAGAGGGAATGTTTAAAAGAAGACTCTTGTGCTCATCAAGGCTGTTTATTTGATTAAAAATATGGTAAAAGCTGTCATAATTGTGAAATATTTTTACAATTTCAAATAGCTGTTTTCTATGTGAAAATATGTTGAAATGTAATTTATTTCTGTGATCAAAGCTGAATTTTCAGCATCATTACTCCAGTCTTCAGTGTCTCATGATCTTCAGAAATCATTCTAATATGCTGATTTACTGCTCAAGAAACATTTCTGATTATTATCAATGTTGAAAACAGCTGTGCTGATGAATATTTTCTCGGAAACTGTGATACACTACAATTACAAACAAAACAAAAGTAAGATTTTTTTAAAAAGAAATTAATATTTTTATTTTGCAAGGACACATTAAATGGATCAAAAGTAAGAGTAAAGGCATTTATAATGTTACAAAAGATTTATATTTCAAATAAATGCTGGTCAATGAACTTTCTATTCATCAAAGAATCCTGAAAAAAAAAATGTATCATGGTTTCCACAAAGTCTAAAGTAGCAAAAATATTTTCAACATCTTCCTTAAGCAGCAAATCAGCATATTAGAGTGATTTCTGAAGGATCATGTGACACCGAAGACTGGAGTAATGATGCTGAAAATTCAACTTTGATCACAGCAGTAAATTACATTTTACAATATATTCACATAGAAAGCAGTTATTTTAAATTGTAATAATATTGTTTTTATTGTATTTTTATCAAACAAATGCAGCATTGCTGAGCATAAAAGACAAATAACACTTTAAAATACATTCAAATAGACACAGTTCTTTTAAATTCTAATAATATTTCACAATATAACTTGTTTCACTGTATTTTTTGATGAAATAAATGCAGCTTCATTAATCATAAAAGACTTAAATTATATTTTAAAATATAGTAAAATTGAAAAGTTAAATTATATTACTATTTCACAATTTTGCTTTTTTACTGTATACAGATTAATGTAGGTTTGTTGAGCATAAGACACTTCTTTCAAAAACATAAATCCAAACTTTTACCCCATCGTGTATACACTTTATATTGTCTATAAACAAAAGTGAAGTGAACACATGTTCTGAAAGCTTTAGTTTAAACTCCACAAAATTCAGTTGAGGGCAGATGGTTGTCGTGAACGCACAGAGTTTACAATATTGCCCATGCTGTCCAAAGGGAGAAGGGTGTCAGAGTAGATTTCAGCATAACATGTGCCCTGTGCCATCTGCAGCAGAGAGATTGTGTGCCCCGGGACGCCAATCTCTTATGGATTTACTCGTGACCTTTCTCTCTACAGGACACAATAAGAAAGTGCTACAGTTTTGGGAGACTTCATCTGTTTTCATCAGGGGTCAGCGAGTTCGCCGAAGGTTGAACATTGGTACATAAGCATTGGTATATTTTTTATATTTGTATTTAGCTGTCAGAGTCCAAAGTTAACCCTCACCAAGAAGTAAATGCAAATAAAAAGAGGCTTTGGTGAATAAATAAAACGTTGAACTGTATGATTTATAGTCTGACCTTTGCTGTTGTAACATGACCTACATAATATCAAAAACATACAAACTCCATTCTAAAGAAAACTATTTTTTGTCAGTTTAAAACTCACATTCATGGCTTTTTGTTTTAACTTGCTTTATATAGTGTATTATAAATATAGGGCCTACTGTATTAAACTGCATATAAATAAAAAATGACCTTTCATGTCAAAAACATGCCTGCATAGCCTATGGGAAAGTGATCGTATGGGTCACTGAGCAACTATATGAAAACACAACCCAAGTGACTAGACTACAGGTAGATCTTTTTTTTTTTCTTTTTAAATAATGCAGGTGTTTTAAATATTTTAAATATGGTCTGGTGTTATTGAGATTTAGTAGTTTTTAGTAGCACCAGTTGAAGCTGCATAACTTGTTCAAAGATTAAAATATTTTAAAAATATTTTATTTGAACACTGTATATACAGTATAATGCATTATAAAAGTATACTTGATGGAAAAAAGGGTCCGTTTGTCAATTTTCAACAAAACGCTCTCTTTATATAGTTACAATGTTGGTGGTATAAGTGCACTCTCTGGA
>JAFVLL020042083.1:0-17500 GCA_021397915.2 Tor tambroides
CAGACACATGTAGAAGTACATCAAGAATACAGTAATTTGTGCAGCTCTGCCACAAGCTTGTGAAGACTATAACACACACACACACACACTGCGCTCACTGCCATCCACATACACCAGATGCTGTTTGAGAAGATGAGTGTGCAGAATGGATCTTGAGCTCTTATTAGCGCTGAGACACAGGGTAGCCCTCTTTTATATCCTCCCAAAACCACAACCCTCCTTTCCTCATGTATCTGTGCTGTCGTTAACTGCCAAGTACAACTCTCTAGAAGAGAAGCTCTTTCTAAGACCGTTTATAAGCACTTCATATGACGCTTTTGTCGAAATAGCCTTAAAAAAAAAACGTGCACTGTAATCGGCCACCGTCAAAGTTTACATGATTCATTACTGGCTATTATTGCAGTGCTTCTGGTCACACCCTGGCCTTTTTAGAAAGCTCCAGCTGATATGAATACGCAGTTAGGACAGGCTGTTAGATGAGCTGTTGATTCATTGTGTGTGCGATATGTGGCTCACTTCACAGGTTCTGTACCTCTGAAAGCTCATTGATGGTAGGAACCGCAGGATCTGTCAGCCTTAGCACAATAAATACTCTTAGATCACGTCTCTACCTGTATATTCATAGGCTGTAGTTTCGTAAGCCTTAACCCGTGAAGCTGCCATCAGGAGAAGCATCGTAATGTGAAGTCGCACGACCCATTTGAGCCTCTGAGCCGAACTCTAATCTTGAAAATCCACGTTCTTGAGAGCCGATAATCACACACTGATAACGATGTGATCGCTCCTCTGCCCCGTCGATGGTAGCTCATCTCACCGATGATTGTGATGATTTTTGTTGCACTACTTCATTGTACCTGCTGTCACTGTGAAAGAGCACTTAGTAAAGGACGTGTTACTGTATGTGTCATGACAAAGATTTAACAATCATTATAGCTGCTCATGTTTGAAAGACTGAAGATATTGGGGTTGGAGTGAGACGGTTTTCATCGTTCCTCATGAAGCGCTGCTGCTCTCTAGATGATACAAAGCACTAAACAGCTCTGTCTGTCTGTCTGTGAGTTTCAGTACAGTATGTGCAGCCTCAAAACAGTTTAGACCTTCATACTGTTTAGAAATAAGTGTCTGTAAAACATCTAGGAAACAAAGCACCAGTATATTCAAACCCAAGATGATTCTGAATTATGATGCTTTGTTTTAATAGTGTCACAACCTCATTTATGTTTCAGAGATAATTAATAAAACATTTCCAAAGCAGCATAAATGTCATTTCCTGTTTTAATGTCATCAGCGTACCTGTACACCATTGCTAAGAGATATATATTTCAGTTTTTCAGTCATATTAATGAGTAGTTTAAATAGATCGGTGCAGGGATGAGGTATTTTTATATTTTTGCATTTTAAATGGGTTTTGTGTTAAATGACTGAAATAGGTCTGTGGTGAACACAAGCTCAAGATATTCTCATGTTTTATTCTGGAACATAAATGCATTGGTAATGAAGCCGTGAGATTTTTTAAAGCTTATACCTGTCTTGAAAGCGGTTGCTAACAAGTGTCTAAATGGGACTACAGAGGTTGTCTGGGACATTAACTTCATCACAGTGAACAGGTAAAATCATCCACTCACTAGTCGCTTTCACAGCCACAGTGTTTATAATCACACTTTTGCAAACTATTCTAACTCAAACTCTCAGAGAAAATGTTTTTAAATAAAGTTGTTGAAGCTGAATGATGAGTTGATCATGGTATAGTTTGTTTATAGCCTACATTAAGCGTTATACTTCTGCTGATTGAAAATTCACAAAAGTTGAATGTATTTATTCATAACTATTCTCTCATGAATCATGCTCTCATTATAGTGACATTTGCTTAACAATGTCTTCCTTTTAGCCAGTAAGTTTGCCTGCAGGGTGAGTGTAATGTAACAGTATTCGTGAGGAAAGCTCTGCTGTAAGTGGGTCTAATGAGGAACCTCCGGACTCCAGCGTGCTTTCTAAGTCTGGTTGAAATGTCCAACGGGAGCATCTCTCCAGGAGTGGTAAAACTAGGCATCGCTGTACAAAAACAAGTTACTTCATTCAGAAGGCCTTCATTTGCTGCTGTTCAAAATTATTTTGAACATGGAAAGAAAAATGTCTGTTAAGCCAAGTTCACACTACAGGATTTTAAGCCCGATTTGGAAGTTAACGAGCTCTTCTCGTGACAAAACGTGGTTTGTGGAACAAAAAAAGGGGCGTTGGTTGACAGAGTTGTTCCCTGTTGCGGATCGTCTGCGTGGTGTCACGTAGTGTGAACACCTCAACGACTTAAAGTCATGCAGTCTGAACAGCACAGCGATCTGCTGACGTTTAAAGTCGTGTTGTATGAACTTGGCTTTAGGCTGTCCAGTATGACGGGGAAGCCAAGGTTTGATGACATGATGAAGGAATACTGCTCAGGAATGGCACCAATTTATAATCAGATTTTATACTGTGGAAGCAAGTTCATTTATTACATGAGTTACTTTATGCGGCCAATTATGAATGTATTCTTCCAGGGGTTTTTTTTCTGTTTCTTTAATTGTTGAATACCTAAACAGAATTGTTGAATCGAGTTGATGTTTTTCTACTAAATAGTGCATGGGCTCACTCTCTGGGTGTTTTTTCCTGTAAGTGAAAGCACAGTGATGGTAGCTATCTGTCGGCGTGTCTGAAAGGTGGAACCAGAACTTGGCTGCTCTTTTCTGGATTTCAGAGAGCAGAGGGAATCTGCCCAGTTCTGCCCCGCAGCCGAGACTAGGGGCGTTTCTGTGAATTCCCAAGATGTTTATACAGAACTCAAGGTGGAAAATTTCAACAGGGATTTCGTCCCATTTTTCATAGTTTAGTTTAAATGTGGGGCCCTGGATTTCACAGCCATATAAGAATAGGTTTGATGATGCTGCTATCAAAGATTTACAGCCACAGTTTCATTGATGGGTTGCCAGAGGCTGAGATTGTCAGACCCAAATAATTATAACAAGTGACATGATTAAGAATTGTTTCCCCAATTGTAAAATTATCATTTTTGTCTGCAAGGCGAGGCTTTTTCTGAAGGATCATGATTTTGGGCTTCTCCATGTCTATTGCTACTGTACTTTTCTAAAATCGAGAGGCATTTCAATGAAGTTAACATAACTGTAGTCAGTTAAACTTCAGGAATATCAATCTGTTCAGTTAGGCTGGCCACACACTCGAAGATTTTAAGCCCAATTTTCACCCTCGAATGATTGGCTTGTTGCAAACGACTTTTTGTCCAAAAGATCTTCTATTGTACGATGTCATTACAATTATATAACTGCTCCCAGTCGAGTCGGAGCTTCCCTGATCTCAGATGAACTGAGTGAGCGAGTACCAGCAAATTTTACAATGTTAAAAGTTCAACAGCAACAGATAAACGTTAACGGTCGTCTGCGGTTCTTGCAGTGAAGACTAGGAGCACTTCGTTATGGACCCATACTCTAAACTCCTCAAAGAGAAACCCGGTGGGAGTGGAGACAACAAAGCAGAGGTGGCTGTTAACATCACTGGACTTTCTAAAAAAAACACGTCGACCAGCGTTCCACTGAATCCAGCATGAGTGTTGCTATTAACAGTTTGTTGATTACAGTTTTTAGTACAGGTCATACACAGTGTTGGGTGTTAATAAATTACTAAGTAATGTGATGTTTCAGAGTAAAACATCTCATACCTGTCAACACCCTAATTCTGTTCCCACTTCTGAACCTCTCTCTATATGCCGTGTTCACAGCTTCTCTAGTTTTGACTCTGTTGACCCCACAGTGGTTGATGAGATAATCAGGCTGTCTAATTCCTCTACTAGTCTTCTTGACCCTGCACCTACCTCTTTACTGAAGAATTGCTTGACTGCTTTGTCACTGTCCATCACTCATTTCATTAATAGGTCAATGCCACTTGGAACTGTACCATCTAAGCTTAAGATTGCTGCTGTCACCCCGCTTCTTAAAAAGCATGGTCTCGATCCTTCTTCCCTAAGTAGCTATAGGCCTATTTCAAACTTATCCTCTCTCTAAGATACTCTAGGCCTACTTAACAGCACACAACCTCTATGAGCCCTTCTGGTCTGGATTTGTTCATTACACAGCAATGAAACAGCCCTGATTAAGGTTCCTAATGATCTTCTCTTAGCCTTTGATTCTGGTGCTCTTTGCACTCTCCTCCTGTTAAACCTCAGCTCAGCGTTTGACACTGTTTGTCATGAGATACTCTTTTCACAGCTTTCAACAATTGGAATTACTGGCACAGCCTTTAAATGGTTTTCCTCCTTTTTAATAGGGAGGCAACAATTTGTTATATACCAGAGACACAAATCATCCACCAAATCCATCAGTTCTGGTGTACCTCAAGGTTCTGTTTTGGGCCCTCTTCTATATGCTACCAGTTGGACAAATAATTGCTGATGACATTCAGATTTATTTTACCACACCTTCCACCTCAGTGTTTCCTCCGCCTATTGGCTTCCAGTTTCCTTGTATATAAACTACAAGGTATTAATTCTCCCTTATAAAACTCTCCATAATCTTGGTCCTACATATTTATTTGACTTACTTCAGCCTTATGCTCCTGCTTGCTCCTTACGATCATCTAGTGAGGGATAGTTAGTCAACCCTAAGGTTTGTCTGGTGACTATGGGAGCCAGGTCTTTCAGTGTTGTGGCTCCCAGGTTGTGGAATGCTCTTCCCCAAGACATACGTCAAGCACCCTCCCTGGTCTCCTTCAAAAACCTCTTAAAAATGCATTTTTTTCTCTGAGTATTATTTTTCAGTTCTCGGGTCTGTAAATTGTACCTTGTTATGGACATGTCTATCTAAATCCTCTCTGTATCTCTAATTTAACTTTGTAAGAGACCTCTTTATATTACTTTCAGCCATGTGTTCTGTCCTTTTGATGATCCTTTGATATTATTATTATTACAAAACTGTAATGTAAGTTCTTTCCCCTTGTAAAAGTAAGGTATTACTCTTAAATTGTCTGTAATGTAATTACAGTTTCTTCAGATGTAATTGTTCACTATAGAGAAATTCTATTTAAAACAATAATGGATTTGACATTTAAATGTAATGTTTAATGTTTAAATATTTTTAATGTAACTTCCTTTTACACACTTTGGTGAGCTGAATAATAATTTCTGCAAATGTTTGTTTACTTGAAAGAATTAAAAGTGTAGTTTTTTACCTATACTTGTATTGTTCAGCTGGTCGAGGTTGATATAAGCTATAGAAAGTAATTAGTAATAAACAATCCGATACTTTTTGTGAATATTTAATACAGTAATGTAATTACACCCAATTAAAAGTTAGTAATTACACTATGACATGCAGTCACCATTGGTGTTAGCAAATGTAATTCATGTAATAACTATGTTGTATTTTCATTGTTACTGTCTTGTATTGATTTTGTTACAGCTTGATCAGTCAGTAAAAGGTGCAATGGCAGAACACAACACTCGTGACGTTGTCAGTGACACAGATGACCGGTCACTGATAACAGACGAACAGATGAAAGAAGGTTCATTCAAAATCCTGTGATCAAGACAAGGCTGAAGAGAAAGGTTATGAACAACATATATGATTTCTGATTTATGTTTACACTGATTTCTGTTTCATTTTAAAAATGTATGTTTACATAATTGTGCATTTTGTTCAAACACCTTAAATGTACTTCAAATACAGTCCCTTGTTTTTGATACTGTAAAGTGAGTGGGTATTCAGTGATGCAATAAACAAAATAAAGTAATCGTATGCATTTTTATTTTAATATGGCATCAAATGTGCATGTCACAATAGACAGCGTACTGTTTTATGTCTATATGTACATCTACTTTTTTTTTTTTTAATAAAGGACAAGACTGCTTCCATAACTGTCATTCACAAGTTTAGCAAGAAATGGGATGAGAAAGGAAGAGGGTGTTGTGTAGTATGGGATAGTTGATTGACAAGCGGTCGATCGATTGCTTCAGTTCCTGTCTGTTGTGCTGCTGAGAGGTTTGCGATTGTAGCTCCGCTTTTTTATTGAATCTTTACCTTACTTTCACTCTCTGTTTAAAGTGATAATATATAACTTAATTCCCACCATATTTCTGGTATTATCTATCAAACTAATCTAACTAATTTGATCGTTCGCTTTTAAAACCGCGAGTGCAGCGCGTTAGCATTCGTTAGCCGGTTAGCTTGTTACTCGCGGTTCCATTCGCGTTTCTATTCGCGCCTATTATTGTTTTCTTTTTTCTCGCTCCGTTTTCATTTCTTTCTCACTCCGTTTTTCACGAGTTCATCAAACAACAGTGGTAAGTGGTAAGTTAAGTTGGTATCATTCATCAGTCATGGTGAGTAACGGCTTCTTTTCCTGCTATTGTTGTTTGCACTGCTTGCCACTTGTATAGTTTATCTATCTCTGTTGGCAACGAGGGAATCACATGTGATAAATGCAGGGAAATAGTTAGGCTGACAGAGAAGGTTTTAGAACTAGAGACACACATCCAAACTTTAGTTGATAGTAAGAACGTGAGGGTTGTAGATACGGCTTTGGATGCGACTAGCTCAGTACATTGTTCGGTTCCGGCATTAGAGCCCATGCAGCAGGGCAACTGGGTGACTGAGAAGCGGCATAGTCGCGGGTCAAAACACCGCTCTTCCGTTCCAATCAAAGCATCAAACAGGTTCTCTCCACTCAGTGACGCACCCACTGAGAAACCTAATGAAAGTGCTCTAGTTATTGGCGATTCTATTGTATGGAACGTGAAAATAAAGACACCAGACACTATAGCCCAATGTTTACCGGGAGCCAGAGCGCCTGACATCTTGGCAAATTTAAAAGTGCTGGCTAATGCTAAACATAAATTCAGTAAGATTGTTATCCACGTCGGCGCTAATGATGTTCGACTTCGCCAGTCGGAGATCACTAAAAATAATGTTAAAGAGGTGTGTGAACTTGCAAGTACGATGTCAGACACTGTAATATGCTCTGGTCCGCTCCCTGCTTACTGTGGCGATGAGATTCATAGCAGACTGTCGTCACTCAATGGCTGGATGTCTAAGTGGTGCCCGCAGAATAACATAGGTTTTATAGACAATTGGAAGAATTTTTGGGGCAGACCTGACCTGTTGAAAAGAGATGGTCTTCATCCCTCCTGGGGTGGTGCCGCTCTTCTCTCTAGAAATATGGCACATAGTCTTAGAGTTCGTACTTGACTAACTGGGGCCCAGGTCAGGAAGCAGACAGACTGGCTAAACCGACCATCTGCTAGCTGCCTCACGTCACAGAAGTCAGTTAATTCTCAGCACATAGAGACTCTTTCACCTAGATATCACACTATAGAGACTGTGTCTGTTCCCCAAACTAGAAAATACAGAAAACATCCAAACCAAAGTAAGAGTAACAATTTAATTGATGTTCAACAAATAAAAAACAGATATAATACAGATAAACACATGATAAAGCTTGGTTTATTGAATATTATATCCTTTTCTACAAAAGCACTGACCATACACTAGATGTGCTTTGTTTGACAGAAACCTGGCTCAAACCAGATGATTATTACTTTAAATGAGTCTACCCCCCAAGATTACTGCTATAAAAATGAGCCGCGTATAAAAGGTAAAGGGGGAGGTGTTGCTACAATTTATAGCAATATTTTCAATATTTCTCAGAGGCAAGGCTTTAAGTATAACTCGTTTGAAGTTATGGTGCTGCATATAACATTATCTAGAGAAACAAGTGTTAATGATAAATCCCCCGTGATGTTAGTACTGGCTACTGTATACAGGCCACCAGGGCACCACACAGACTTTATTAAAGAATCTGCTGATTTTCTATCACAGTTAGTGCTGGCTGCAGATAAAGTCTTAATTGTTGGTGATTTTAATATCCATGTTGATAATGAAAAAGATGCATAAGGATCAGCATTCATAGACATTCTGAACTCTGTTGGGGTTAGACAACACATGTCAGGACCCACTCATCGAAATCATACTCTAGATTTAATATTGTCACATGGAATTGATGTTAATGGTGTTGAAATTCTGCAACAAAGCGATGATATCTCAGATCAGTAGTCTTGTGTAAACTCAATATAGCTAAAATTGTAAATTCTACTCCCTGTTACAAGTATGGTAGAACCATCACCTCTACCACAAAAGACTGCTTTGTAAGTAATCTTCCTGATTTATCTCAATTCCTCAGCATATCCAATAGCTCAGAACAACTTGATGATGTAACAGAAAATATAGACTCTCTTTTCTAGCACTTTAGATACAGTTGCTCCTTTACGCTTAAGGAAGATTAAGTAAGAGTGTCCAACATCGTGGTATAATGAGCACACTCGCACCCTAAAGAGAGCAGCCCGGAAATTGGAGCACAGCTGGAGGAAAACAAACTTAGAGGTATTTCGTATTGCTTGACTGGAAAATACCCTATCCTACAGAAAAGCATTAAAAACTGCTAGATCTGATTACTTTGTCTCTTTTAGAAGAAAACAAACACAACCCCAGGTATTTATTCAATACAGTGGCTAAATTAACAAAAAATAAAGCATCAACAGGTGTTGACATTTCCCAAGAGTAGAGCAGTAATGACTTTATGAACTATTTTACTTCCAAGATCGATACTATGAGATAAAATTGTAACCATGCAGCTGTCAGCTACAGTATCGCATCAGATAGATCCCACTATAGATCCCCTGAAGAACAATTCCACTCATTCTCTACTGTAGGAGAGGAAGAATTGTATAAACTTGTTAAATCATCTAAAGCAACAACATGTATGTTAGACCCTATTCCATCTAAACTACTAAAAGAGGTGCTGCCAGAAGTCATAGATCCTATTTTGGCTATTATAAATTCTTCATTGTCATTAGGATATGTCCCCAAAACCTTCAAATTGGCTGTTATTAAGCCTCTCATTAAAAAAACACACCTTGACCCAAAAGATCTAGTTAATTACAGACCATTCTCGAATCTCCCTTTTCTGTCAAAGATACTAGAAAAGGTAGTATGTTCACAATTATATACCTTCTTAGAGAAAAATGGTATCTGTGAGGATTTCCAGTCAGGATTTAGACCATTTCACAGTACTGAGACTGTTCTCATGAGAGTTACAAATTACCTGCACTTATCATCTGATCGTGGCTGTATCTCTTTATTAATCCTACTAGATCTTAGCGCTGTGTTCGACACTATCGACCACAGCATTCTTTTTAATAGACTAGAAAACTTTGTTGGCATTAGAGGTGCATTAGCCTGGTTCAAATCGTACTTATCTGACCGCCATCAATTTGTAGCAGTGAATGAAGCAGTATCATATCAATCACAAGTGCAGCATGGAGTACCTCAATGTTCAGTACTAGGGCTGTTACTTTTCACTCTTTACATGTTACCCTTGGGAGATATCCTCAGGAAACACAGTGTTAGCTTTCACTGTTATGCTGATGATACTCAGCTCTATATTTCTTTGCGGCCTGGTGAAACACACCAAATTTAGAAACTAACAGAATGCATAGTCGATATTAAAAACTGGATGACGAGCAATTTCTTACTGCTAAATTCTGAAAAAACAGAGGTGTTAATTATCGGACCTAAAACCCCCACATCTAATAACCTAGAACATTGTCTAAAACTTGATGGCTGCTCAGTCAATTCTTCTTCATCAGTTAGGAACCTAGGTGTACTGTTTGATAGCAGTCTTTCATTTGAAAGCCACATTTCTAGCATTTGTAAAACTGCATTTTTCATCTCAAAAATATATCTAAATTGTGACCTATGCTCTCAATGTCAAATGCAGAAATGTTCATTCATGCATTTATGACCACAAGGTTAGATTATTGTAATGCTTACTGGGTGGTTGTTCTGCACGCTTGATCAACAAACAGTTGGTCCAAAATGCAGCAGCTAGAGTCCTTACTAGAACCAGGAAGTATGACCATATTAGCCCGGTTCTGTCAACACTGCCCTGGCTCCCTATCAAACATCAGATAAATTTTAAAATCTTGTTAATTACTTATAAAGCCCAGAATGGCTTAGCTCCTCAGTATTTGAGCAAGCTCCTATCATATTATAGTCCTCCACGTCTGCTGCGTTCTCAAAACTCCGTCCGTTTGATAATACCTAGAATATCAAAATCGACTGCGGGCGGCAGATCCTTTTTCTATTTAGCACCCAAACTCTGGAACAATCTACCTGACTCTGTTCAGGAGGCAGACGCACTCTGTCAGTTTAAATCTAGATTAAAGCCACATTTCTTTAACCTGGCTTACACATAACACACTACTACACTTCTATTATTCAAATTCGTTGAAGGATTGTTAGGCTGCATTAATTAGATCAACCGGAACCGGGAACACTCCCCATAACACATGGTGTACTCGTTACATTGTAAGAAGAATGGCATCTACGCTAATATTTGTCTGTTTCTTTCTTATTCTGTTTCTCAGTCCATGTCCGGATCAGATGGTGGATCGGCGCCGGGAGATGATGTCTGCGGCCCTGATCGTCGGCGGAGGCCGGACACCTGGATGAGCCCCGGGGACATATCCCCAGTGAAGACCTCGACTAAAAATACAATAAAACTGAAAAAAAAATAAATAAATAACTAAAAATATAATAAAATACCTAACTACATAATACTATTATTGTTAGAAATTGCAACAATATAAAAATAGAAATATAATACATTTATACATTTAAAGTTTTAATTAAAACAATAAATAAACAATAATATCCTGGCCAGAGGAGAACTGGCCCCCCCGACTGAGCCTGGTTTCTCCCAAGGTTTTTTTCTCCATTCTGTCACAGAGGGAGTTTTGGTTCCTTGCCGCTGTCGCCTCTGGCTTGCTCAGTTGGGGACACTTAATTTCTAGCGATTTATCGTCAATTTGATTTCACAGATACTAATTAAACTAAACTGAGCTAGACAATGACATCTCTGAATTCAATAATGAAGTGCCTTTAACTGAAAATTGAGTGTTTAATCTTATTATTATACATTACTGACACTCTATCCTCCAATTTGATACTGTTAAATGCTTTGACACAATCTGTATTGTTAAAAGCGCTGTATAAATAAATGTGACTTGACTTGACTTGACTAGTAATTGCTGTGAAATAGACTCTGATCTTACATATGATGCCAAATCTGCTAATACCTAAGCAATTAAAAAAATAAATACATATAATCTGCATATAAAAATTAATATAATCTGAATATTCTTTAAACTAAATACAGTGCTTCTGCCAAGGAACCTGGCCTGCAGGTGTGACAAAATAGCTGTTGAGCTTGTCTCGAAGCTCTTTGGCATCCATGGTGCTGTTGTTAGCCTTTCCATGTTTAAAGGGCTGCATTGCACCTAGGCCTTCAGTCCTGCATTTACCCTCTTTGAGCTTGTGGTTTTCATCTTGCAGGAGGTCTGACTGGACTGTGCACAGGAAGTTATGAAGACACACACATGGTCATCTTCACCACCTTGAAAGGAAGAGTCAGCGTTAAAAACAACTTCAGAATGTGTGTGTGTGTGTGTGTGTGTGTGTGTGTTCACACTTGTTGATTCACAATCAGGAGGTAATGGTAGCACCACATTTACAAGTGGTGTTGTAGCCACATCTGTGCATCTAGTTGATGTGTGTGCTATGACAAGTGTACTTGTAAGTGTTGTGCCAACCTCTTTATTTTGATCTTTACTATCTTATCAGGGTTGAGCACTATTGTGGTGTGGAACAGTCTCAATCGATTGGCAAGAATGCCAAAAGTATTCTCCACCACTCGACGGGCTCAGGAGAGTCTGTAGTTGAACACCCGTTGTTCATGATCTATTTGGTGGAAAGGGAATGGTTTCATGAGGTCACAATAAAGAAATACAAAGGGGGCTTCAGTTGCTGAGCCTGGAAGTGGTTTTGTGGAGGGAATGTCGAGGAGGCCCTGGTCAAGTGCTCTTCTAAAGATTCCAGCATCAGAGGCCCTGCCCCATTCCTAAACTGGTATACTCCATCAACAACAGCCATCAGAACTGCTGCTTTTAGTTGCAGAAAGTTTTTCCGCTGTGTGCCGGTGGCTCTAAACTGATGTGTTTCCCATCTATGGCTCCCAGACAGTGGGGAAACTGCCAGTTTTTGTAGAAATTATCTGCAATTTCTCACCAGTCTTCTTTATAGGCATTTGTAAATGTATACATTTGGCATATATGGATAAGTACGTCATCATGCAGGTACACTTCAAAAAGCTGGGACAAAACATTTGAATATTTCATAATATCGTAGTTTTGCTTGCCTTTAGATATTAGATATTAAGAGATATTAAAATATATATTTAGATATTAAGGGTGTGGTGCGGGGCCTGATAATCATTGAGACTGTTGTTGTCTCTAATCCTGTATTGGAAGTGGAAGGATGCAAACGACTCTTCTCAGTGACTACAGTGAACAAAATACATCCAATATAATGAAGCACAGCTGACTTCTGTACTTTTATTACTCACACATCATAAATTTGTTTTTCATATAATCTGGCTCTTACGGCACTTCTCCACATCTGGCTTTACGTGAGAGTCCTTAATTCATCCTCACCACTTTGAAATGATTTTTTGTGAGTCATAAAACAAGCAACAACTTACAGTCTTGGTTGTACAAGAAATCTATCTTTTAACATTGGACATTATGTTACTGTTCACCAAAAACAATAAATGCTATATTGAATGGTTCTGTTATATCAGTTCTCCTGATTGGAATAAAGATAGATATTGTATTCTCAATCACAAACCTGTTGCCAAAAATCACAGGGTAATATAACGGCATCTGAATGGACTGGGAAGTAACATCTGCATGCATTAGATAAGAGTCGAACTGCAAACTGTATACTGCATCTATAGCATCTTCTTAACCAAGACTTCACCCATATTCTTTCTCTTGGTTTCTGTTTTTCGCTGCAAAAGAGCGCGCACGCCAGGAGAGCCATCTGATGACACACTCCATGTTTGTTGTTGGAGTATTGTTCAATCATGCGAGTCTCTGTGAGATCTCGTGTCTGTGGAATTCCCACTGTGAAATCGCTCCTACAATCGGCTGAGTGTGGTGTCGCGGTCCAGCCGAACTGTCTAGTGTGTGCGTTCAGAGGATTATAATGCTAAAAAACTGTCATTATGTCTGTGGTGTCGCACAGATTTAAAATCTGAAAATAGGAAGCATACGTGATTGTGAATGGATTTCACCTGCTTTGGTGCTAATGAAAGCGACAAAAGGTGCACTGGAGCAGCAAGACAAACCCCAAAAAGGGAATGGTGTTGCAGATGGTGGCCGAGTGTTGTAGAACTCAAGACCAGTCTTAAGACCATTTTTTGAAAGTCTTTAAATGTTTTATTTATAGAGCTGGGTGAATTGGCAGATCATTATCCTCTCTATGATTATAAAGCTGGTGCTATCCATATGGTTACCTTGAAAAGGTACATATATGCTGCTTAACCAATTTATTTCTCTTTCAGAGTCATGGATCAAAAAAACAAAACACTGCTCCAGCAAAGTTCAAAATTGTTCTAGGAGATAGAGACTCAGTGAAACAGACCCTGCCCTCTGGAATACCCAAATCTGTTGAAGAACTTAAATCTGAGATTAGGAAACAATGTGGTGTCACAGGAGATTTCAGGCTGCAGGATCTTTGATGATTTCTTGAATCTTACCTCAACTGTGGATCTCTAAGACAGTGTGTAGTGAGTGTATGCTAAGTGCGTATGATGTGTGTTCTCTTTCTTCTGCGGACACTGATATATCATCAGCTTCATCTCCAACACCATCAGATGTTACTTCTGCCTCAGCTTCTGAGCCCATGTCTTCTGCTGAGGAGTGAAACCTGGCCAACTAACTTTCCAATCCTTTCAGTTTCCTGAGGTAGAGCTGGAACTGCAGAAAGCCCACAATGAGCTCTTGAATGATGGTACCTCACTTAACATAGACTCAAAGCCTGAACTAAAACCAGAAATTCTGAAATCCTTGGCTGCAGAAATAGAGAAATACAAAGTGTACCCTAGGAGTGAAGAATATGAAGAGGTTGTGAAAGTGCTGATTACAGCCCTTACAGAACAGAAATATATGGGAATATACTGCAAAATATGTGATATATTACATAATACATTTCCATATATTGGAAACTAGTGCTTATATTTTTCAATATACAGCAATATATGCATTGACAACATATGGCTATTTTTCACAAACATATGTAGAAATGAAAACAAAGATAAATCTAATATTCATAATGTTTGATCCTTTATTGAGTATATATTGCACATAGATTACACACACACACACACACACACACACACACACACTGACGGAATGAATTACATCAGACCCCTAGTTCCCAGCATGCTTTGCTTCTGACTGTTAAAGGAGATTAAAATGTTAAAATGAAGTGTTATTTCACATGTTTTTTCTCAATATTAATATAGAGGGAGATCTGTTAGTGTTTAATGTTGTATTATTTTGAAATGTAAAAGTGTTTCTGGTGTTTGTGCTGAAGAGTAGAGCCTGTGGTCAGGAAGACGATTGGCCAAACACCATTAAATTATATGTGTAACGAGGAGTCCACTGAAGACGAGCGTAGTATGAACCCAAGTGCAGTTTATTTACAAACGTGACATCCAAAATCCAAACATAATCCAAACGAAGACTTGACTTGAAACAGACTTGACTTAACATGAAACAGGCTTGACATGAAACAGGCGTGGCATGGCATGAACAGACTAAACGGAGCATGAACAAACTAAACTCACCGACAGCGGTTACAACATTAATACACGACAAAGCAACAGGGAAAATAACATGGCAACTTATAGAAAACTATGAGGGTCACATGACATGAACAACCAATGAAGACATGACACAATGAACAAGAGAACCAATCAGAACAAGACACATAGTACAAGGGAACCAATAGCAAGGAGACATGAGGGCAAGGGAAGCATGACACAAACAGGAACCATAACAGAACTTCAAAATAAAAGACATGATAACAAGAACCTGAAACAAAACCCAAAACAGACCTTACATATTCCCCCCTCAAAAAAGGCGGCTCCAGAAGCCTGAAACAAAACCCAAAACAGACCCCAAAATGTCCAGGAGGGAGGTGGAGCAGAGGCAGAATGGGGGGAGGGATGGAGGGCCAGGCCCATGAAGGGGAACAGGACTAGGAGCATGGAGCAATGGCGGAGCAGGCAGGGCAGGGAGCCATGGCGGAGCAGGCAGGGCAGGGGGCCATGGCGGAGCAGGCAGAGCAGGGGGCCATGGCGGAGCAGGCAGAGCAGGGGCCTCAGTGGCCGTGGCAGTACAGACCGTGAGTTCAGGAACGGCCTCCGTGGCCGTGACAGGACAGACCGTGAGTTCAGGAACGGCCTCCGTGGCCGTGACTTGACAGACCGTGAGTTCAGGAACGACCTCCGTGGCCGTGACTTGACAGACCGTGAGTTCAGGAACGGCCTCCGTGGCCGTGACTTGACAGACCGTGAGTTCATGGACGGCCTCTATGGCTGTGACAGGACAGACCGTGAGTTCATGAACGGCCTCCGTGGCCGTGTCAGGACAGACAGTGAGTACAAAAGTGGGCGCCACCACCTTGGGAGGTTCTGCAGCGGAAGCCGCCACCTCTGGTGGTTCTGCAGTGGACGCCGCCTCCTCTGGAGGCACTGGAGCAGACTCGTGGACAGGAGAGGCCTCAGGAGCAGACTCGTGGACAGGAGAGGCCTCAGGAGCAGACTCGTGGACAGGAGAGGCCTCAGGAGTGCAGTGTGCAGCCCACACGCACAAAATGGCGACCGCCATAATAGGAAGCACTGAGGTCAGGGGAACAGTCTCTGTGACAGCCAGTGCTGAGGCCCTGGGGATGCCAGCTGCTCGCACCGACATCAGTGGTGGGTCCATCACACTGGCAATCAGTCCTGGCCCAAGCTCCGCATCCGCAGGAGCTTGGGTACTATAGCCCCCCCCCAAAAAAATCCTTAGGGGAATTTTTGGTGACAGCCGTGACGTGACAAGGCTCAGGCGTGGCGGCCATCTTGGCCGGGGACTCAGGCGTGGCGTGAGCAGGCCCCGTAGGCTCTGGCTTGACAGGCGTGACGTGAGCAGGCCCCGTAGGCTCTGGCTTGACAGGCGTGACGTGAGCAGGCTCTGGCTTGACAGGCGTGACGTGAGCAGGCTCTGGCTTGACAGGCGTGACGTGAGCAGACTCGAGAACGGCGGCCATTTTCTCAAGAGACTCTTGAGTGGCGGCCATCTTGCGACGTAGCTCTTGAATGGCAGCCATGTTGTGAATAATCTCTTGAGTAGCCAGCATGATGTGAGCAGGCCCTGGGGTAGCAGACATGATGTTAGCAGACATGATATGATCAGGCTGTGAATTGGTAGACATGACAGGAATAAACTTTGACTTAACTGGCATTTGAGCAGGTCCTGGGGTAGCAGACATGACGTTAGCAGGCTTTGGCGTGGCAGACATGACGTTAGCAGGCTCTGGCGTGGCAGACATGATGCGAGCAGGCTTTGGCGTGGCAGACATGATGTGAGCAGGCTTTGGCGTGGCAGACATGACGTTAGCAGGCTGTGGCTTGGCAGACATGGTGTGAGCAGGCTTTGGCGTAGCAGTCGTGACGTGAGCAGGCTTTGGCGTAGCAGGCATGACGTGAGCAACTCCTGACATGAAGGTCGAGACATGAAGATGCTCTGGTGCAGGTACAGCACAGTTGCGGGGCTCCTCATCTGCGACCCCCACAGTATAAGGTGAACCAGCCAGCGACAAAACAAAGTCAATATATCTTTCCAGTGACCAACAAACCTTACCCCCTGGCAGACTTGGAACCCAGGAAGTCTGCCTACACCAAAACGGAAAATGTCCTTAAGCGTCACGTCATTAAAATTTACACAGTGAGAAAGTTCACAGAAATCGGCCACATACTCCTCTATAGCCCTGTTTCCTTGACGAAGGCAGAGGAGGCGTGAAACTGCTGGGTTCATTTTGCTGGTCGTGTATTCTGTAACGAGGAGTCCACTGAAGGCGAGCGTAGTATGAACCCAAGTGCAGTTTATTTACAAACGTGACATCCAAAATCCAAACATAATCCAAACGAAGACTTGACTTGAAACAGACTTGACTTAACATGAAACAGTTATACGAAACAGGCGTGGCATGGCATGAACAGACTAAACGTGGCATGAAACAAACTAAACTCACCGACAGCAGGTTACAACGTTAATACACGACAAAGCACAAATGCAATAACTAGCAAACTATTAGCAAACTAAGCAGGTCACATGACAAGAACAACCAATCAGAACAAGACACATAGAACAAGAGAACCAATCAGAACAAGACACATTGTACATGGGAACCAATAGCAATGAAACAAGAGGGCAAGGGAAGCATGACACAAACAGGAACCATAACAGAACTTCAAAATAAAAGACATGATAACAAGAACCTGAAACAAAACCCAAAAC